>PVIW01007687.1:0-69675 GCA_004026585.1 Noctilio leporinus
AGAGGGGAGCAAAAAGGGGATGGATGTAATACAATAAAATTAAAAAAAAAAAAAAAGTGAACATACCTAACGTTGAGCACTTGATGGCGCCAAACTGCCGTAAATAACAATGCTGGGTGTAAACCCAGATCTAAAAATCTCATAAAGCAACCTCCAAGCTTTAAAAATAATAATGTATTTTGAAACATTCTCAAACTTGTAGCAAATTTGAAAGTACAATACAAATAATTTTTTTCCTGAACTATTGGGTGTAAATTGTAGACCATATACCCTATGGGTTTGGTATTTCCCAAAAGCAAGAATATTCTTTAGAGGTCTTAATACAAAAACTAGGAAATTAGCACATAGGCTTTTACCATGTAATTCCCATTCAGGTGTTTCTAATTGTCCCAATAATGACCTTGATAACTAAAGAATTCAGCTTAACATCATACATTGCATGTATTTCCTTGTCTTTTTAGACTTCAGTCTGAAAGTTGCGTAGTCCTTTTATGACTTTCATGACTTTGATACTTTTGAGGGTTTTAGGCCAGATGTTGGGTAAATACTCCCTCATTTGGGGTTTGTCTGGTTTTTCCTCACATTAGATTCGGGTCACGTGGCTCCACTAGGAATGACAAGCTGTGCTGTGCCTTCCTCACTGCACCCTGCTCGGTGCTGCATGACTCTGATTCGCCTCATGACCATTGATATTCACATTGATCACTTGATTCAAGTGCTGTTTGCTAGCTTTACCCTGTGAAATTTCTGGGTTTTTACCCTTGCTATTAATAGTATTTGGCACAAAACTACTTTTTGCCAGATATGGTCAATATCATCGTCAAACCTTCCATTTAATTGTTTATATCAGTATTAGCTCACGGTTTTCTGTTCTTTCAACTATTTATTTACTTTGACCCTATAATTGCACCATTTGGCTAATTGTATAATTTGGCCATGGGGAACCCTTCCCGATGGCTTCTGTCTTTGTGGCATGTCTCCATCATTGTTTGAGCACTTTCTTGCTGTTTAGCACAAGGTGTTCCAGGTGCATCTTGTCATTTCCCCGCCACAACCTGGAACCAGCCGCTTCTCTGAGCGCCGGGACCTGGGTGCCGGCTGCGCTCATGGCTGCCAGGGTTTCGCTGCACACGGATCCAGGAGTGGAGTGTGTGTGTGTTTACTTACCCATCCATCTATCTAGTTAAGCGGGAGCAGTGCCGGGGGAAAGGCAGTGCTCTCCTGACTCACTTGGTTGAGTTTCTATTCATTTCTCAGCCTACCAAGAAGTTTAGAACTAAGGTTATATACAGATTTCTGAACTTGATTTTGTTATGAAAAAATAATGAGCTCCAATCTGTTGAAATTCCAGTAAAAATATAAGCAGGGAATATGGAAATATTTGTACACCTGACCTAAGAATACATTTCGCTTCAGAGATGCTGGTAGCTCTCAGAATTAGCCTTCTTTTTCCCTCCTTGCCCAGCCTGCTGAATTATGACGTGGCAGAGGGAGGTGGTAAAGATGTCAGTCCCATCCCAGTTCTATTCCTTCCCGTTGAAACTTGTCTCCTAGAATCTACTCCTATAGACTCATTTTCTATGATGTACATGTAAGTGTGTGACTAACAGGGAACTGTGAAACTTCATTTTTATAGTAGAAAAATGTATGGGGCTCATTTCCAAATTGAATTTGGATGTCACAGAAATCTTTCTAGTCTAGCAGTGGCTGTAACAGCTGACTGTTGTATCATACCTGCAGCAGTACCTTGATGAGAGCACTGCGGAAGCGATGTCCTTTCGGAAGAGTGCGAAGGAGTTGCTGCAGCTTGCAGCCAGAACGTTGACCACGCTGGGAATACCGTTCTGGCTGAGCAGTGGAACTTGTCTAGGTAAGTTCTTGTTGCTTTAAATTTACTTTTGTGCCATCTTGTCCTCTTTGGCTTTAGGGCTGACAGCCTTCGATGACAAAATGTCTGTGACCATTTAAGTGTCACATATGTAGGTAGAATAAACATAATGCATGGAACAAGAATTTATTGCTTTTATTTAAAGAAATTCAGAAACATAAAAGTGAGTTAGACAGGATGTATTTGTGTTTACCAAAAATTATAATTCATGTATGTCTAAAATGTACATTAGAACATGTGGACTACATTGGATTTTCAGATAATCCTTAGATTAACATTTTATTCTTCGTATTTCAAAATTATTGCTGCAGTTTTAAAAAACTATACAGTGTTTTTACTTACACATCATATAAACAACTTGCTTGCACCAAAACTTTCTACTGAGAGGAAGATTGAAGGGAGTGCCATAGGTCTTCTCAGCCTTTTCCCAGGTCCCTGATAGCATCACTGATTGGACATCATTGCCTAACCGTTCATGCTCTGTTCATTCTGAGATGGAAAATGTAGTTTCTCGAGTTCTTAGGCAAGTTGCTGTTAGAGTCTGAGAAAGATTTCTGGATCTCTTTTCACTATGCATTGGATCAAAGTTCTTTGGAATTTCAAATATTCTAGAATCTTAAATTTTGTTATTTTTATTCCCTCTTGTTTATAACTGTAGTTGGTTATAACTTGGTTCCTTCTTGATTAAAACTGTACTTATACAAAAATTAATTTGAATCCTGCTTTCGTAGGATTACCATAACTCTAATTCAAAAGACTTTTGAGGGTGAAAAGGAGAACCATTAATAATTATGTTGAATAACAGGTATAAACTGGAATATTTTGTTATCCTACCTATCCAACTTTGTGGAAAATCCACATGGTTCTTTCTGACAAGAAGCTTACAGCTGCAGTAAGCAAAAAAAAAAAAAAAAAAAAAAAAAAAAAGTACATCTCACACTCACATTTGGAATAAACTTTAAGGTTTAACTTTTTGAAGCAAAATTGTTTCATTTTTCTTATGACTATGATATCAGAAATACTTCTTAATCATTTGTCCTGGTTTGTTTTGAGTTTTTAGTCCCATGGATTTTTGATTTAAGGGCATTTATAAAATGAGGAGGTTGGATTAGATATTTAAGAGCCTTCCTTTTTATTTTTTATCTTTACCCAAGGACATATTTTTATTGCTTTTAGATAGAAATGAAGAGAGAGAGAGAGACAGAGAGACAGAGAGAGACATCAGTGTGAGAGAGAAACATCAGTTGGTTGCCTTCTCATACACTTCGTGACTGAATATCCAAGCCACAACATGGGCATGTGCCCTGACCAGGAATCAAACCTGTGACCTTTTGGTCTACAGGATGACGCTCCAACCAACTGAGCCACACCAACCAAGGCAAGAGCCTTTAAATTTTTTTTTTTTTTTTTAAGAGCCTTTAATTTTTAATAGTTTATGATTCTTCTGCAGATGTGGATTGTAGATTTTTCTCAAACTGTAGGTGGGACATCCCCCTCCTAGGCTTCTAAAGATTCATTCCGAGGATTTATCTGTAAGATAAATTGAAAGTTTAGAATTCCAAACAGTATTACATGATAGCAATACCTATAAAGATAGTTGTAAACATTTATTTAGTTTTTAAATAATCTGTATGAAAGTCTTCGAAGGATGATAGGGGATACCGAGGAGCCTTTGGTAATATTAAGGTATAATTATTTTATTTTTTGGAATAGTACTATGGTACCTGATTGAGAAGTATATACATTGTAAATAACTAAAAATATATTTTGATAAATATGCTGAAAACTGATACATAACCTGTCTTCTCTTTTATATGATCCATCAGACATAAGTTGTACAGAGCTATTAAGTTCTACAGGTTACTTCTCAGGAAAGGAATGTTGTTTAAGCAAAATAAATTATATATATATATTTTTAGTATATCTTAAAAGCAGCTTTTATCCTTAATGATTTAGATTAAACATTCTCAAAAGTAATTTAATTATATTTAGTTTCATTTTATTTTTTTATTTTTTAAGATTTTATTTATTATTTTTAGAGAGAAGGGAAGGGAGGGAGGGAGGCAGAGAGGAAGAGAAACATCAGTGTATGGCTACCTTTCACCTGCCTCCAGCTACGGACCTGGCTGGAGACCTGGCTTGCAACTTGGTTATGTGCCCTTGGCTGGGAATTGAACCAGTGACCTTTGAGTTTGTAGGCCTGTGCTTTTCCATTGAGCCACACTCAGGGCCCTCATTTTATTCTTGATTAGGCTATTATAGTTGTCCCAGGTTTTCCCTGTCTTCTCCTTCCACCCAGTACCTTCTACTTCCTCTAGCATTCCCCATCCTTTGTTTATATCTATGGGTCATGCATATTAGTTCTTTGGCTTTTCCATTTCCTATACTTGCTCTTAACATCCCCCTGACTATTCTGTACCTAACAATTTGTAGTTCTTAATCCCTGTACCTTTCCTCCTACACCCCCAAACCTCCCTCTCCTCTGTCCACCATCTCAATGTTCTCCCTATCTATGATTCTGTTTCAGTTCTCATTTGCTTAGTTTTTTTGTTTTGTTTTGTTTTTTTAAGATTTTATTACTTTTTAGAGAGAGGGGAAGGGAGAAAGGCAGAGATGGAGAGAGACTTCAATATATGATTACTTTTTACCTGTCTCCAGCTAGGGACCTGGCTGGAGATCTGGTTTGCAACCTGGTTATGTGTCCTGGCTGGGAATTGAACCAGCGACTTTTGGGTTCGCAGGTGGGCATCTTATCCACTGTGCCACCAGCCAGGGCAGTTTGTTTTTTATATTAAGTTATTAATAGATTTGTATTTTTGGCCTTTTTTTTTTTTTAATGTGGAGGTTCTCCCAGTCCACCTTACTAAGAGGGAGGGAGAGGAGCTGGAAGGAGGAAGTCCCACTGGAAAACTAGTTTCCATGCAAGGTCAAGCCCAAGGCACTCTCTCCTAAAGGACACAAACATTCTGATGTGCCTTTTTTTTTTTTTTTTTTAAGATTTTATTCATTATTTTTAGAGAGAAGGGTAGGGAGGGTGGAAGAAGGGAGAGAAACATGTATGGTTGCCTTTCACCTGCCTCCAGCTACAGACCTGGAGACCTGGCTTGCAACCTGGTTATGTGCTCTGACTCGGGAATCGAATTTTTGCCATTTCAATGTTCATAGTTTTGATCTTCTTGTTCTTAAATAAGTGCCTTTAGCATGTCATATAATAATGGCTTGGTGATGATGAACTCCTTTAGCTTTACCTTGTCTGGGAAGCACTTTAACTGTCCTTTAGCTTTGCTGGATAGAGTAATCTTGGGTAGGTCCTTGCTTTTCATCACTTTGAATACTTCTTGCCAGTCCCTTCTTGCCTGCAAAGTTTCTTTAGAGAAATCAGCTGACAGTCTAATGGGAACACCTTAGTAGGTAACTTGCTGCTTTTCTCTTGTTGCTTTTAAGATTCTCTCTTTATCTTTAACCTTTAGCATTTTGATTATGATGTGTCTTGGTGTGGTCTTCTCTGTGTCCATCTTGTTTGGGACTCTGTGCTTCCTGAACTTGCATGTCTATTTCCTTCACCAAATTAGGGAATTTTCCTTTTATTATTTTTTTCAAATAGAATTCCAATTTGTTGTTCTCTCTCTTCTCCTTCACACCTGTTTGACGTGAATGTTGGAATGCTTCAAGTTGTCCCAGAGGCTGCTATAATAGCTATCTTCATTTTTTGTATTCTTTTTTCTTCTTGCTGTACTGATTAGGTGTCTTTTTCTTCCCTGTGTTCTAAATCATTTATTTGATTCTCAGTTTTCATCTACTGCACTGTTGATTCCCTGTAAAGTGTTCTTTATTTCAATCAGTGTTTCTTTCATTTCTGATTGGATCATTTTTATGCTCTTGAAGTACCCACTGAGTATCCTTTCTTGAGTATCCTTATAACTAGTATTTTGAATTCTGCATCTGATAGAGTGCTTATCTCCATTTTGTTTAGTTCTTTTTCTGGAGTTTTGGTCTTTTCTTTTATTTAGGCTATGTTTCTTTGTCTCCACAATTTGGCAACTTCCTTGTGTTCGTTTCCACATATTAGGTAGTGCTGCTTTGACTCCATGTCTTGGTATCATGGCGTAATGTAGTAGGTGTTCTGTAGGGTCCAGTAGCACAGCCTCTCCTATCCCCCAAGATGGGTCCTCGAGGTGCACCTTCTGTGTGGGCTGAGTACTCCACTCCATCCTCCTATGGAAGAGTCTTGATTGCTGTTAGCAGGTCAATGTGAGGAATTTACCTAGTCAAGACAGCTGGTGGGGCTGGCTGTTCCCCCTAGCCAGCAACACCTCCTTGGCTTGTGGAGGTGGTTGGGTGGTGGTGTCCAACATGGTCTGCACCTGCCCGCTGGGTACACTGGCTCTGGGGTTTCCCGAGTAGTGCAGGCCAAGGCCAGCCTCCACTGGTGCTCTGTCTGGGGCCCTTTGGCATAAGCTGTAAAGCTGTCTGCAGATGGCTGCTGCTAGTGCTGGGGAGTAGCCTGTGAGCCAGGTTGATAGAGACTCAGGTATGGAGCAGATGCTCTGCGGCTCCATGTGGGGGAGGGCTCAGACGTGGTGCAGTGGCAGCTATGTACACTTCTATCTGGGGGAAGCCCTCACCCTGATGCCAGACATTTCATTTCCTCCCTGTATGCCACTGGTGCCCTTCAAGATGCTGCCCGGCTGCTGGAGCCCAGGGGGAGTGAGTCTGAGTGAGTCCGTGTTTGGGGCCCTCCAAGAGGAGATGCCTGAGAATCCCTCACCCAACCCCGACAGGTGTTTATAGCCAGGAGTTACGAGTACTCACTTTCCTGGCCCTGGAACCCTGGGCGAGGTGGCCTGGTGTGGAGCTAGGAACCCTCACTTCTGAGATATCCCCTTGTTTTATATCAACCACACGTGAGTTTGGGACCAGTCCATTCCACGCCTCCATGTCTTCCCCTTTCATCCCTCCTACCTGTTTGGATGAATGTGGTTTCTTTAATGCCTTAGTTGTTGGACTTCCTTACAGCTCAATTTTCTGGCAGTTCTGAATGATCCTTGTACTGTAGGTTAGCTGTAATTTTGCTGTGGTTCTGTGAGAAAGTCAGCCAGATTGACCGGAAATCTCATTTTTTAAAATGGATGTCCCACCTGACATTATTAAAGCTAATAGTCTATTCAGAAATTAAAACACACTATAAAAAATTTTGAGGATATTTAGTGTTCAGAACAGTAAAAGGAAGGGAGGGAGGATGGATTATTTTTTTTAACAAATGTGTTCTCCTATAACCACATATTTAGTTTGAGAGTTAATTTTTTAAAAATAATATAAGTAAACCACTCTAACTCCAATCCTATGAAATAAAACCCACTGTTACAAAGATCATTCATTATAATAATGACCTAAGTTTTTAAAAAATTTTCTTATCTTGTTTTTCTTTATTCTTTAGGATGGTATCGACAATGCAGTATTATTCCTTATAGTAAAGATGTTGACCTAGGAATTTTTATTCAAGATTACAAATCTAATATTATTTCAGCATTTCAGGATGCAGGACTTCCACTCAAACACAAATTTGGGAAGGTTAGTAATAAATGTCTGCTTTGTTTCGTAAGTAACATGTCTCAAAAGTAAAATTTTTGTTAAACAATTCAGAAAAGATGTGGGCATTGCGTGCATCATTGTATCACTTGGTATTTGCCAGGATGAATTTAGCAGAAGCTTGTTAGCACTTGTGACCTGGCACTAAGAAAACTATAAAATCTGGCTTTCTGTTAACTATGTTAGAGAGAAAGACCTTGGGCTCTTGCAGATGAATTTATTCCCATTAAGCAACAATATAATATACAATTAATATAATATATAATATTCATTAATATAATTAAGAATCCCACCTAACCTACCTGAAATTACATTGTTTCTCATGAGTCATTAAATTATGTGTTCACTTAGGCATTATATCATTATCAACATAAAACATCTCATTGATTGCTAAGGGTTAGAAATATAGACTCATTTCAAACAGTACTGGAATGTCTTGTTTATTTCATCTGTCCTAGGTCATAGCAATTTTCTCTGAGGTCAGCTAGGAATAGGTCATCGTGGCTTAGATGAAATCTCTCTTTAGACAATTTAATTCCTATGCCCTAAGTCTGTGATCCTTTGCAATAGCCTTACTGTTAGTTTTCTTGTTCTCAGGGTGGTATTGTCCTAGAAATTATGTACAAGTATGTTAAGTCACTGGAAAATTATTTTCCTCTTCATAAACATTACAGTTTATTTTTAAAGAATTAACAAAATACTTTCCTGAGGTCCAAGTCAAAGCAATAGTCATTCAGGAAACATCAGCCGCTCACCCTGTGCCCGGCACTGTGCTCTGCACCAGGAGTATGAAGATGAATAAGCTATAGTCCTTCCCTTTGAGGAGGTTCCTTCTAATTGAAAGTAAAAAGCCATGTAAATAATTACGTGATTGATTCTGTAACAGACAGATGCACCGAGTCCAGCAGGAACATAAGTATTTCCAGGATAAGTTTCTTTAGGAAAGTACTCTCAGAATTCTTTGTGCCTTTAACTTTATTCTTTTCACGTACATACTGTAATGATCCATGGTGTGTATATGGGTTTCTATAATACAACATTTACTTAAGTACTTATTTACTGGTTATAATGAAAAACTTGTTGCCTGACAGTTGTATTTATTATTAAAAAGAGTAATTTATCTTCAGCTCTTTCTTTCTGTAGTCAGCAGGGGGCTCAGGAACAGGTGTTTTGCAGTGATAATTTAACCACTGGTCAGTCATTACCCTGCCTTGTCATCAGTTGTAACAAGCAACATTATGTTATATGCATTTAAGAAAGAAATCAAATAATGGCATGCTCCAACTTGAAAAAGAAAATGTATCTTAAAATCAATACTTGATGTAAAACATTATTATTATTATTATTATATTATTTAAAATCTGTATGTTTCCTTTGTTTCAGTCTGTGAAGGTTTTCTTTTTCCCTCTAGGTAGAAGACAGCTTGGAATTATCTTTCCAGGGAAAAGATGATGTGAAACTTGACATTTTTTTCTTCTATGAAGAGACTGACTATATGTGGAATGGAGGCACTCAAGCCAAAACAGGAAAAAAATTTAAGTATGAATCAGATAAGTACTTATAAAAGGAGAGATAGAAATAACTTCAGAGGTTAGAGAAAAAGAAAACGACTGTCAAGGCTCCATTATCAGCTAATACTTTCTCAGCTTATCCTTAGATCCCAGTTATGTTTGCAAAGTGAGAACTACCAGTTGGGACAGTCTGCAAGGAGGAGGTGTCCCTAAGTTGTCAATCCAGAGGGTTATTGTGAATAGAATCATCAGAAAGGCAAAACCAAAACCAGGAACCCAAAACCAAGCCCAGAACCTGAGCCAGAACGCTTGACTGGCTGTTAGAGCTTTGGAGCTGGTAATTGGGTGGGAATGGGTCAAGTAAGTTAGCAACTAGTCCTGGTGAAGCAGATTTCAAGTGGTGAAGTTTAAGTGACAGAGTTGGGATTGCAAGGGACTGAGGCCTTGATTGCTGAGCAATCTCTGATGTGTGCCTTTGGCATAGACTGAGGGCTGATCCGTAAAGGATGCTCACTGGGCTTAACAGCTGCCATATTTTGTCAAATGTAAGATCATATACACTGTAAGACGCATTATTATTTTATGTGCTATTAGGAAAGGAAAAATGGCCATTATAATTGTAAAACACATGATTCACAGATGGAAAAATTGGGGGTGGTGTCTCAGACCTGTAGGAATGGGTACGTTATATTGGCATTAAACATTTTTTTTAATGCTGCCATAATAAAACTCATTGATGAAAAAAGACAAAAAATAACATTAGAGTAACTGTGCTCTCCTTGATGGTGCAGTTAGCCTATTCTCGCTTCTGAGAAAGGATAAATGGGAATGAGAACCGGAAGAACAGGGGCTTTGGAGTCAGGCTGGCCTTGGAAACCTCAGCTCATTTAACTAGTATGTGACCTTAAGCTTTCCTAGACATTAATCCCCTCATCTGTTAAACTAGGGTAGGACTACTACTATGTGTCGGGCACCTCATGAACATTTTACACATTCTCAGAACAATTTTAAGAGGTAGATACTCTATTAGGCACTGAGAATGCATTTAGTTTTCTCAGGATCACATAGCAAATAAGTAAAGGAGTCAGAGAGCAGCCTATCTCTAGAATTTGTAATTTTAACCGCTACTTCCCGTTGCCTCCCTAATATTCTGGGGCACTTAGCATAGTGCTTGTACTTATTAAGTAAATGGTGATTATCATTGTTATTATTTAATATTAATACTATGACTACTGATGTGATTAATACCATTACTGTCATTAGTAGGGTAGTTATGTGACAAATGTACCTTGCCAATAGCTGAGATTGGTGCCTTTTGATCATTGAATACATTAAGCCATTGGCACAGTGGGGAATGGTCTCTAATACAGAAGAGGAATTCCCCACTCAGCCTGGTTTCTCCTGAGTCCATTGGCATACCCTTCTGGAATCACTGACTCTTGATTTGAAGGCAAGGAGTTTTCATGGAAAGTTAAATTTGTTCTGGAGGTTTAAGAGTAATCCAAAACTTTTCCTTGAAGTTATACAGTATCCCCAAGTTAATATTGACCCTGGAGTTTATTCTTGAAATGTTTTCTTTAATATAAAAAGTTATTTTGCTTTATGACAACAAATACATTCATACTGGGTAAGTTCCAATTGTAAGGTAATGAATATATAATTGACCCTCTCATTGTGACTAGGTAAATGCGGGGGCAGGGGGGCTAAGTCCCACTGTTTGTTTATTCAAAATATGGTAAAGATTCTAAGGTTTATGTATCATTTAGAGGCATTTAAAAAAAGCTATAAGAGCCCTAGCCAATGTGGCCCAGTTGGTTGGAGCGTAGTCCTGTGCATCAAAAGGTTGTGGGCCCTGGCTGGTAGCACAGTGGATAAGGCGCCGGCCTACGAACCCAAAGGTCGCAGGTTCGATTCCCCAGCCAGGGCACATAACAAGGTTGCAAACCAGGTCTCCAGTCAGATCTGTGGCTGGAGTCAGGTGAAAGGCAACCATACATTGATGTCTCTCCCCCTCTTTCTAGAAATAATGAAATAAAATATTAAAAAAAAAAAAAAAAAAAGGTTGTGGGTTCGATCCCCAGTTGGGGCACATTCGAGAGGCATCTGATCAATGTTTTCTCTCTCACATTGATGTTTCTCTCCCTTCCTCTCTTTCTCTCTAAAAACCAATAAATTAGCCATGGTCCAGTGGCTCAGTTGGTTGGAGCATTATCCCATACATCAAAAAGTAGAGAGTTTGATTCCCAGTCAGAGCACATGCCTAGATTGTTGTGGGTTCAATCCCTGGTTGAGGCATGTATAGGAGGCAACCAATTGATGTTTCTCTCTCTCTCAAATTAATAAACATTTAAAAATATTTTTAAATTCTCTCGTTTAAAAAACTAAAAGCTGTAAGAAAGTACAGCACAGAAAAATTAAGTCATGGGGCCAGTCCCACCTCTACATTTTACTCACTGTTTTACCTTGGGAAAGTTATTTAACTCCTGTGTGCCATAGTTTCCTCACATGTGAAATGGGAATACTACAGAAATTGCCATCGAGCAGATTTAAAGATTGGGTTTTGAATAGAATTATGCATGTCCTGGTTTCTAAGTAATTATTAAATGCTATTATTACTACTACTAATAGCAGTATTGGTAAAGTAAACTATTCCTCTTCTTAGTCTTATGAGAAGTTTAGAGGTTAGGAACCTATATAAATATCTCAATATTAAACTATCAAATCTATTCTTGGAGAACTCATATGAGAATATCTTCTTTTTCTAAGAAAGATAATGTATAGAGCTGGTATCATAATCCTGTTATTTTAAATTTTCCTTCTTAGGCTTGAATTTCTTCTGACTGGCATCTGAAATTCACAAACCTCAAAAGAACTGTTTGTTTCTAACCGCCACATTTCTGAATTCAAAGAGCTTCTTTCATTCTGCTTTAACTGCTCTTTATGGTTAGCAGTGTTTGGGAAGTGTGAAACGTTCTGATTATTTAACAAGAGAAATGAGCAGTGATAGAACTGTCTGGGCAGATGGTGTGAGTCCCAGATTTTCTATCATGTTTCCATGACCTTAAAAGGCAGAGAAAAGAACGGGATGGCTACATGGAGTGGTTTCCTTGGAAGATTCCCTCCACCATATGCCATTTTCATTATTTTCAGAACTATTTGCTTTAAAGAACTACAGTATTTTCTAGAGGGGAAAAAATAATCCTTTAGAGCTAGTCTAAGGGTCTTTTTTTTAATCTTTATAATATTGTACTTTTTATTCCTGTATGGTTAATTCTGAGAAAAGCTTAACAGTATCGTAGAATGCTTACCATTTTTTTTTAATGGGTGGAGACGAACTCAGGAAGGAATAAAAAAGTGTGTGGTTCATTTGGTTGAAGCATCATCCCATAACTGAAGGGTTGTGGGTTCGATCCTGGGTCTGGGCATGTATGGGAGGCAAACAATCCATGCTTCTCTTTTCTGTCCATGTTTCTCACTCTCCCTTCCTTCCATGTCCTCTCTCTAAAAAGCAATGAAAGAATGTCCTCAAGTAAGGATGGGGGGAAAAAGTACTTTTTGCCCTCAGAACTATGGTTTTGGTCCTAAGATTTAATAATAATTATAATATTAACAGCATCAATAAAGATATAGATACCACAGTATCAGCTAAATATTAGATACTAATATATGTACTTTATAATCTCAGGTCATCTTTACATTATCCCTGTGGGTTGTGTGTTCTCACTCCCAGGTAAATATGAGGAAACTAAGGCTCAAAGAAGTTAAATAACTCACTCAGGGTCATCTTGCCATAATGGAATGGTCAAGATTTAATTCCAGACCTGTTGGACTCTGGTATAACTGCTTTTTTCTAAGAGTTAATAGATTAAATCATTTAATGCATGCAATGCATTTAGAGCAATATGTGGCTGGTAAGTACTATGTAGCTCTTAGCTACTGCTGCTACTGTCATTACTACTTATCATCACTCACAGTTACTATTACTACTACTGTGTTGTTCCAACACCATGGTAGCTTGGGTTAGTTGTTCTCTGGGCGAGCATTTTCTTTCCAGGTCTAATGTTTAATCCATCCCTGGCCTTTAGTTCATCACCCCTTTACCTGAATTCATTCTTTTACCTAAAAACCTAAGTCTTACTCTTAAATATTGTCTAGTTTTTTAATATTTATTTTTGTTCTTCATAGTTCTAATCCCTAGTAATAATAATTATACTTCCAGGATGTGAAGGATTTTTTTTGTTTGTTTTTTAAAGATTTTATTTATTATTTTTCAGAGGGGAAGAGAGAAAGGGAAACATTAATGTATGGTTGCCTTTCACCTGCCTCCAGCTACAGACCTGGCTGGAGACCTGGCTTGCAACCTGGTTATGTGGCCTGGCTGGGGAATCGAACCAGCAACCTTTGGGTTCACAGGCCAGCGCCTTATCCACTGAGTCACCAGCCAGGACTAGGATGTGAAGTTTTTATTCCACAACTTTACAGTTCCTACAAATACTGCCCATTTCCTCCCTTCCCATCTGAATTAACTGATGTAAGAAGAGGCCATAAGTTTGAGAAGCAATATAGTGGTAATAATAAAAATTAACTATATGCAAAGCACGATGCCAAGCTTTTGTATGCATCATCTCAGCAGGTTTTAAGGGGGATTTTATGATTGTCACCTGTGCTTTATGGATGAGGAAATCACAGCAGAGCTAAGACTCAAAACTAGGACCGTGTCACTTCAGAGCCCATATTCTTACCAATTTACATTTGTGTCACCATTGCATCATATTGTTAATGAATAGATCCTTGTAAAAATTCATTTTGTCCCATGTCATGTCATTGTAATGCTGATGAGATGCTGTAGGAACAGGACTCTTGTTTATATCAGTTAACCTATGGTAAACTTTTTCACACATTTTATGTCATTTCACTTAAAATTGCAGAACCTATCAATGACATTGAGGACCTACTGTGCTCCCTTCCTGAAAAGAGCACTTCAGTTTACTGGCCTTGCCAGGGTACTGCCACCTCTGTGCCCTCTAGTGGGAGATCTGCCACCCCTGGACTTACAGTGGGTTCCTTACAGCTTCTCATGGTTGCAGTTTTTGCTTGTTCTATACATATATCTTAAGAAAATTTATATATTTTCCCCTGTGCAACTAGGCTCCCATCTAAGTGTGGCTCCAATATAATTTAATATTTAATTTCTATAAAATGTATGAATTGCTATGTGCTTAAGATTCTGATGTGAATATGACTTAGTTTCTTCACCAAAGGAGTTCATAATCTAGACCATGACACAAATATTAAACTACTCTATGAGCCGTATAAGAATTGAAGTCTAGCCATATGCTGCATAACGACATTTCAGTCAACTGCAGACCACTTACATGACAGTGGTCCCGTATGATTATAATGGAGCTGAAAAATTCCTGGTGTCTAGTGACCCGTAGCCTTCTCAGCGTTGTAGTGCAACACATTTCCCACAGCTTCGCGGTCACGCTGGTGTAAACGAACCTGCTGTGCTTCCAGTCGTATAAAAGTACAGCACGTGCAGTGAAACGGTACCTGGTAGTAGATTGTGATAATAAACGACTGTTACTGGTTTACACATTTACTATACTATACTTTTATTGTTACTTTAGGGTCTTTCTACTTACAAAAAATAATTTTGATGTAAAACATTATGATGCTGGCTCAGCATCATTCATCTCGTGTCTACCACATCTCCTGCTCGCATCATTTTCTTCTGTGCTTGGTTTCATGCTGCGCTTTGTACAGTAACATGCTGTACAGGTCTGAAGCCTGTGAACGATAGGCTGTCCTGTACTCTATGGCCTAGGTGCATAGTAGGCTACGCTCTCTAGGTTTTTATAAGCGTATGACATTCGCCCAGAGACAAAGTCACTTAACACATTTCTCAGAATGTACTGTCCTCCTTAAGCAGCTCATGACTGTATGTGTCAGGCATAGTTGAAATACCAAATCAGCTTCATCTGGAAGCAAGGCACGGAAGTGTGGCTTAAAATAAAAATAGAGAAGTTTGGCCCTACCTGGTGTGGCTCAGCCTGCGAACCCAAGGGTCTCTGGTTGGATTCCCAGCCAGGGCACATAACCAGGTTGCAAGCCAGGTTTCCAGTCAGGGCCGTAGCTGGAGGCAAGTGAAAGGCAACCATATATTGAGGTTTCTCTTCCTTTCTTCCTCCCTCCCTGCCCTTCTCTATAAATAATTAATAAAACCTTTTAAAAAATAGAGAAGTTTGTTACATAGATAGGAGAAATATAGAGAAAGGCCTAATAATAAATTTACTTAACAGTTTTTCTATTTAGATTGTTCATTTTTTTATTATTAAAAATTCCATATACATCTTTGTACAATAAGTAAAAGCTTTACTAAGTATTATTTCCTTGAATAGATTTCCAGAAGCAAAATTATTGTTTGATTATGTCATTTGAGAAATAGAGGGGTAAGGGATATGTAGGCAACATCCTAATATCAATAAAAGAACAGCATTTTATTCCTCAATGTTGTGTTTTTTCTTTGACTCCCTAAGGCTCTTAGTAGCTCTACAGGCCTCTGTAATCTTCCTTGTCATCATGCCTTCTTCTACCTACCTTGTTTTACTTTCGGTAAAGTTTAAATTTTGTGATCATCTTAGAATCACAGAAAAGTTACGAAGCTATGACAGAGAGGTTCTGTCTACCAGTTACCCAGACTCCCCTACTGTTGGCAAAGTGTCACCACGGTGCACTTGTCGGAACTAACTCACCAACACTGGCGCGTCACAGTTCACTCAACCCCAGACCGTATCTGCATTTCCCCCGTTTTGCCACTCATGTCCTTTGCCTGTTCTAGGATCTAACCCAGAATACCACGTTCCATTTAGACACCCAGCCTTTTGAAACTTGATTGTAGTCCAAGGTTTTAAGCATGTCAGTAAGCAGTACTATCACACGTCCCAGGTTTTCCCATTCAGGAGCACCGGGTTGCCTCTGTTTTGAGGCTGCTCCTCAGTACCTCTAACTCAAAGTAATCTCCCCTCCCTCCGAATTTCCAAAATTTTGCTTTCCACTTTACCACTCTTATGCTTTATTGGAGTACTTTTACTGATTTGTCTATCCTTTCGGAGCTACAGTTAGAATGGGGCCTGGTGAACCTGTCGGGCGGAGGGGAGGGCCAGCCCTCCTTGAAGCTGAAATCAGGCCCTCGTGAGAGCCATCTGCCATGTCTCGTTCCGGGGGTGGGTGAGTCCAGGCTAATGTCTTGGCCTCGCCTCTCACCTTGGGGGAATCAGAGCCATCAAGTAAAGCCCCCTGGTTGCTTTCATGAGAAGTTAAAGGCAAGTTAGTCTCCACTCATAGGTTCTCTCAGCTTCACAGATACAGTTCAACTTCCACAGTTTTAGCTCTCAAAACACATTTGTCTTTTTAGTACTTACAGCTGTGAAGCTACAAAGGCAAATTTTGAGCTACTTCCTTTAAATGAGTAAAACATTGGCTTTTCTTAAAATGATCTCACATTTTCTACTCTGTTTATGCATTATATTTTACCGCATAAAGATTTTATCTTAAGTCTCCTAATTATACCTCAAAACCTATAGTAAGTAGGAGGTGCAAAATTGAGTCATTTTAGGGAAAATTTTGAGTGTTATGGGTAATTCTGTACTTATATAATATATAGAAGTTGCAATTTATATAGTAAGCTCTTTTTTGTTTGTTTGTTTTTTAAGAGATTACCTCAGAATGAATAAGTAGCAGATCTTTTATTTATGTGAAGTACATTATATTTTAGGACTGTCATATGTTTTTTCTTTTTCAAATATTTTTATTAATTATTTTTAGAGCAAAGGACAGGGAGGGATAAAGGGACAGAAGCATCAATGTATAGTTGCCTTCCACCTGCCTCCAGCTAAGGACCTAGCCGCAACCTGGTTATGTGCCCTGACTGGGGAATCAAACCAGTGACCTTTGGGTTTGCAGGCTGGTGCCAACCCACTGAGCCACACCAACCAGGGGTATTTTGTTTTTGAATATAATTCTGAAAGATAGTCTATAGGTAGTATTTTGTGATATAAAAATGTTTTCATGATAAGACTCATACACAAATGTTTATAGCAGTCTTATTCATGGTAGCCAAAAAAATGGAAACAGCCCCAATGTCCATCATCCGGTGACCAGGGAACAAATTATAGCATATTCAAACAATGGAAAACTTCTCAGCAAGAGAGGCATGAACTACTAATACATGGAGTAAGAGGGATGACTCTCCAAAACATTATGCTAAAGAAGTAAGATAAGAAGAGTACATACTGGTAACTGTATTTATTTGAAATTGTAGAACAGGCCAAACAAATCAAGAATGTAACAAGATCTGTGGTTGCCAGGGGCCAGGGTGGATGGAGTGCATGAGTCATGGGAACTTTGGGAGGCACGGTGGCAGAAATGTTCTGGATCTTGATTACTGTAGTGGTTACATAGGTATATGCATTTGTCAAGACTTAAAATGGGTGCATTTCATTTTGTGTGAATTACACTTCAAAAAGGTTGATTTAGAAAGTATTATGCTTAGTGAAATAAGCCAGTCAGTGAAAGACAAATACCATATGATCTCACCCATTACAGGACAATAAAGAACAAAACAAAAAAAACAAGCAAAACAGAATCTGATACATGAATACAATGAATAGACCTTCAGTGGGCAGAGGGGGGCGGGAAGGAGGAGGCAAAGAAGGGGAGCAGTTTAGTCAAGGAAGTAGCATGGAAGAACCGTGGACATGGACAAGTGGGATTGACTTTGTGGGAGAGTGGGGGAGTGGGGAAGGGGCTGAGGGGAGTAAAAAGGGGATGGATGTAATGCAAAAACAATAAACTTAAAAAATCAGTGAGAAGACAAAAATAAAAAGATTGGTTTAAAAAAAGCCATTTTATGACTTAGAAAACCAATGTTAATAGAAAGGAGCCCCGTATTACAAGTTGAAACCAAGGTATCAGGAACTGGAGCTGTGAATTGGTCAAGCCAGGCCTAACTGCAGTGATAAACTGATCATCTCATTGGACAGATCGGGTAATCTTAGATCCAAATGAAAGAACACTGATATGTCTAGTATGAAATTTTAAACCATAATTTAATCTCTTTTTTTCATTATTAATATATCCAAAGAGAAATCCTGTAAAATTTGTGTGAGAGAAAGCAAGCAGAGCTGGAGTCTTACTGGTTGTGAATGAACTATAGATCTAGATTTTTGGCATTTGTGCGGTAGAAGTAAGTATCCTAAGGACTTGTCCTCTGGCCTTGAAAATTTTGTGCATGCTTAAATAAGTAGTTGTTGATAGGATCAGTGTGCATGTGCATTCAGATGTTAAATGATAACTATCCATACAAGCTTGATGTGTTGTCTACTTATTGAAAGCAAAACTTTGTCTTATTTCTCCTGGAGTACAGTAACCATTTGTTCTGTCCTATGGAGATTGAATAGCAGAGGTTAACAGTCAGTATATGACATTTTAAAACTTGTAATAAATTACCTAATTAAAAAGAAATAAAAGGGTTTTTTTGGTTTTGTTTCATTTTTTTGGTTTGTTTGTTTTGTTTTGTTTTGTTTTTAAGTAGACTTGGAATAAAAGGGATCTAGAATTCCTTTAACCTGGTAAAGGGAATATACCAAAAACCTAGAGTGACTAATCATATTTAATGATAAAACTTTAGACTCCTCTATTAAAATTAGAGAAGAACATAAGAATGCATGCTCTTCCTACTTCCATTAAACTAGAGGGTTTAAGGCACTGGAATAACATAAGGAAAATAAATTAAGAGTTCAAAGAAGACACAAAATTGGCAATGAGAATAAACTTGTTTTACAGGAATGCTGGTTTAATAAAATGGTTCTGCTGTTTCAACTTAAGAATTTAATGTAAACTTATGTTTAAAAGGTCAAATTTACCTGGTTGATACTCAGTGGATTGGCGCCAGCCTGCCAACCCGAGGGTCACTGGTTTGATTCCCCAGCCAGGGCACATAACCAGGTTGCAAACCAGGTCTCCAGTCAGGTCTGTGGCTGGAGGCAGGTGAAAGGCAACTATACATTGATGTCTGTCTCTCCCTCTCTGCCTCTCTCCCTTCCACTCTTTCTAAAAATAATGAAATAAAAATCTTTATTAAAAAAAAAAAATTTTTTTTAAAGATCAGATTTTGTTGTAATTGATGTCTCTCATTCACCTAGCCTATGTAATTAGTAATAATAAAAAAGTGTTTTTCATGTAACAATTATGTTTATAGGTTTTACAATTAAACTGATGAAATTACATAATCTAATCACCAAAAGTAGTCTTCCCAGATTTTAGGGATGTCTGTGAGGGAAAGATGGTCTACTCCAACTAACTCTTAATTATAATTACTGTTCTATGCAAAATAACAAAGTAAAAATTGTATGAAATACAAAAGGAATTGAATGATTTTTGTGTGTGTGCATGTGATAAGATCCCTTGAATTTGTATTCTGATTTAAGGTTGCTTTGTCTGAATGTAAGTCTGTTCACATTTCGGATCCCATCAGAGCTCTAAAGTACAAACTACTTAGCTGAACTTATTCTTAGCTTTAAAACCTAAGGTAACATTTTAGAACCATGATGTCATTGTTTACTGGTAGCCTGGAGAGAGTACATGGCATGTGCTGTTCTATGTCACTAACCCTTCCCCCCACCTTCTCCACAAACCCATTTTACCATCAGTTTTTATATTTTATGGTTTATCTTTTCTCCTAGGAAGTTGGAATTTTCTTTTGGCTGAATGGGTTGAAAATTACTTGGTGAAAAGAAAACTATAAAAAATTTAGGGATCTTTCTATCAAGGAAAAAAAATAATGTCTGAGTTAAACTACCTTTGAGTTATTTTAACATTGTTTATGTAGTTTAAATGTTTTGGTTTTGTTCATAAATCTTTTATTGTTCAAAACATTGCTTTTGTAAAATTGGTGGTATTCTTATCCTATCTATCCTGGATCTATGATTTTTCTTTCTTTCACCTTTTTGATAAAACTATAGAGGCGAATATTTAAGAGAGGAGTTTCCAGGGCTGAGTTACTAGGTAGACCATGATTTTTGCCTCATTTCAACTTCTGTTGGTCAACTTGATAGGTTGTGACAGGTGGACATCTGACTAGGGAGGGTGGAGGTTGGGGAGGGATGATGGATGTATCTGATGACAAAGTAAGCAATTCTGTGTATCTGAGTGTGCACCGTAAAAGTAGGGCCTGCAGATGGGAGAGCTGTGCTGTATCTTATTTCCTCCTCAGCTCCGAGATTTGCTGTGGCTGTCTTTTCAAAGAAGCCAGCTGAGATGGCCTGTTCATCACCAGCACCCATTGGTTTGGGTAGAAGGGACTTGTTGCTTTCTTCGGAGTCTGTTCAGCCTCTCCTTTTCATGTATGGCTTTATAATCCCCTGGTGAGAAAACATGATATTCAAAAGCAGGACATATGAGAACTGACCTTGCCTTGGAGAACATCCCAGTTAGGTCTCATTTCCACAATATGTTTACATTTTGGCATCTGGCTTTTTTCCCCTGGTCTTTTGTTTTGTTTTGTTTTGTTTAATCCTCTGATACTTCAAATTTCTGTGACCTGCTATTGCCATACTGAAAGTTCTTCCCACGTTGTGAAGACAGGAAAAGTTTTTCAGAAAAACAACAATACAATAAAAGGCTTTAATAAAAAATTTAAATATAACAAAGCTGATAGTTTTCAGTTCTCTTTGCAATATATAAAATTATATTTACTGATCCAAAGTACCTTTAAGAAACATGTCTTGGTTTAATTTCTGAAACCTACGCATTGAGATAGTTCTGCTACAGTTAGAATAAAATTCATCTTAACTAACATTTCTTGGGCTGGCTTAGAGGTGTTCGTTAGCATTAGGAATGAGAGGAGGAGAACAGAGACCACAGGTGGGTTCAGGTGTGGGACAGACAGAAGCTGAGAATGCTTTGCTGAGCCCTGCTTGCTGTGTAGCCTTGGGAAGGCCCAGCTGTGACAGTAAAGATTCACCTTAGCAGTGTGCTGGTTAGTGTTCTTCAGTTAGGTTCTTTAAGCAGCAGCTTGAATTTGATGGGGATTTAACGGTATATAAGCGATTAAAATAAGGAAAAAGAAAGTTTGGGGCTGGGAACAGATTTTTTAAGGGTAGGTGGTAAATAAAAGGCAGAGCAGGAAGAAGGTTGGCCTAACTGTCCTTTAAGAGACGTGTTATTGAAACAGTGGATGCAAGCATTGGATGTGTATTTCTGCTTTTGAGGAGGGAATAGAGTGTGGAGCTTTTACACAAAAGCCAAGTCATGGGTCTTGCCTACCAAGTTCGTATGTTGTATGAAATTCTCAGTGCAGTAGGAGCCAGGAAAGGAGTTGGAGAAATCCCCTGGCAGACCCTGGGAATTTCTTGAACTCTAAGCTGAGAAGTTATCCAAAGCCACCTGGAACCCAGAATTAACATGACCGTCGCAGAGGTGCCAGCACTTGTGATGCTCTAGCTGGAGAATGTCTTAGTGCCAGGACTGCAGAGGCTCTCCAGCTGACTCGGAGGGCATTGTTTCCTTTCGCTCTGCTGTACCTGCCCCCTGCCATGTATTAAGAATTGCAGGTATGAGTCCTGGCGGGTGTAGCTCAGTGGATTGAGCATCAGCCTGTGAACTGAAAGGTCACCAGTTCGATTCCCAGCCAGAGCACATGCCTGGGTTGCCTGCCAGGTCCCTGGTTGGGGGCATGTGAGAGGCCACCATAGATTGATGTGTTTCTCTCACACATCAGTGTTTTCCTCCCTTTCTTTCTCCCTTCATGTGCTGCTCCCTGAAAATAAATAAATATTTTTAAAAGGACTTACAAGTATTAGAAATGTAATCAAATGGAATATTTATATATGGATTTTTCATTGGGATTGTTCAAGGAATGGTCACAGCTGGATCCAAGCACTTTCCCAGTGTTTTCTGAACTCTGCCATTTTCCTGTCTTTTGGCAGCTTTTCACATTGACTAAGAGCAAAAGGAGCCACTGGCTGTGCTCAGCTTAGGTCCCACCAACCTAGAAACCTCAGCAAAAAGAACACTTCTTTCCCCCGTTGTTCCAACAGAAGTTCCAAAACACTTTTGTTACTGGGAAGTTTTCCCATGTTGTGACGAGAAGAAATGTTCCTCAGAAAACACCTGATCAGACCAGGGTCTTTTTGACCCATTTGCGGGTGCTAGGGACAGGCTCAGCGCCCTGAGTCACAGGCCTGGGGATGGGGGGCGGGGGTGCAGCGGGGAACTGGGATGCTGTTAACGTTAGAAGAGAAAAGGGATGCTGGACAGTCAAAACTGTAGCGTGTCCGCTCTATCTACCCAAAGCCACTTTGTGGGAGAGGACTGTCCTTCAGCCGAGAGTTGGAGAACAGCCCGGCTCCTTAGCAATCGCGCCCAGTGTGGAAGCCTAACCCCTCTCCACGTGGCTCTGTTTTGCCGCAGGTACCTGTTCCCCAAGTTTACATTGTGCTGGACTGAGTTTATAGACATGAAGGTTCGCGTGCCCTGTGACACCGTCGCCTACATCGAGGCCAACTACGGGAAGACCTGGAAGATCCCCGTGAAGACCTGGGACTGGAAGCGCTCCCCCCCCAACGTGCGGCCCAACGGGGTCTGGCCTATTTCCGAGTGGGACGAGGTCATCCAGTTGTACTGAGACAGCAGGTGGACGTGCTAGAACTCCCCCTCCTGAATAACTGTTTAAAAAGATACATATTTATTGGTCAAACGAAAGTAGGAGCCAAAGAAAAATGACCAGGTCAGAGGCACAGGAAGAGTTCTAACTCCTAAGCCAGCTGATTTAATTCTCACTTAACCTTTATCAGAGTCTCCATGTGCGAGGTGCAGGGGCCGGGGCGGCGCTGGGTCACCACAGAGAGGAGTGAGACAGATGCTGCCTCTTTTTCTCCCTCCCTTTGGTAAGCACCCCAGTTTTCCTTTGAGGGAAACACCCTGTTTGGTGCTTTCAAAATGTTAGGTAACGTTTGACCCATAGGCTCACCACAAGAGGCTAAGCAAGGATATACTAGTTGGAAAGAGTAACCCATTCCTGTTCACTTAAGCTTGTGTGTTTGAGCTACTTTTCAGGTTATGGCCCCTGAGATAATATTCAAGTGATCAGACTTCAGGCGACATTAGGAAAAGATGCTGGTGGCTCATTTTATAAGCGTCCTGCTGTGGTATTGCTTTATATGAGAGAATGAGAGTGTGTGTCTAGCCTTGCTAAAGACACCTAAGTTTTCAAACACTTCCCGTTTTCATATTTGAAGTGAAAGGAGAGCTTGTGTTTGTGTAATGGGTACATGCCTAGCCATTGTGAGGATATCGTCACTGACTTCTGATAGCACTTGTTGACAAGTCATTCGAGCTACCAGACATGACTTTGAAAGGGTTGTTATTTCACAAGACTTGCTTTCCTTATTTCACTCTCAACCATCTGTTACGTAAAAATACGGCTATTGATGGACATTTAATATTTTCTGCTTTATAATCCCTGTACTCCCAATTTTAACATTAACACTGTAATAGAAACACCTCTCATTTTTCTAACTGCACTCTTCAATTAAATGGTATGTAAGCCTGCCTGTTGGCTTTCTCTTCCAAAACCACACCAGGTTTTGGAGGAAGATAAATGGAAAACCCTGTAACTGTTCTCCAACCCATATCTTAGTGTTTGTGTTGTTTGTATTGGTTTCGGTGGTTTTATCTGTTGAATATCAGTGGGGCAAGAATTCAGACTTCCCTGCTTTGCCTCTTACTTTGAAATTCTCATTTCCTTTTCTTCCCGCATAAAACATCCCTGAGTAGGCTGGGATGTCTCTGTCTTCCCTGTCTCTTCATGAGTCGCTTGAATTATATATTCTAAGCGAGAAGTAAACGGATACGTAGGCCTATTAAACACCTCTACATTTTTTTTTTCTTTTGGTCCAGGAAAGGAAGTTTAGACTGCTTAGGACCTTCTGAACCAGATTAGCAGGTTTTTCTCTACCCTCTTTCTTTGCAGTAACTAAGAAATAAAAGTCAGATTGTCCTGATAAATTACTTAAATAAATCTAAATAAATAAATAAAGAGAACATCAGAAACGGAAACCAAAAGGTCTGAGGGGCTGGGCTTACAGAGTTTTCTTAAAACACAATCACCCCACTCCAAATGTTAAAAACAATGAAAACTTCTTTTTAAAGATTTTATTTTAGAGAGGAGGGAAGAGAAGGAGAGAAACATTGATGTGCAAGAGACAAACCGATCGGTTGTCCCTTGTGGGCCCCCAACTGGGGATCAAACCTGAAACCCAGGCATGTGCCATGAAGGTGAATCTATCCGGTGAGCTTCTGATTTGTGGGATGATGCCCAACTCACTGAGCAACACGGGGCACAATAAAAACTTCTTTGATAAATGTTAGATAACCAGTGCCTTTCCTCTCAGTATGAGCTTCAATGTCATAGTCATCGGGTCTTTTCATAAATAACATAATTATGTTTTTAGGGACCTTTATAGATCACCAGTAAATCTGTCCCCAAATCACTGGCCATTGTAATCAGTGTTCTCTTTGTTAGAAAATCAGCCCATAGAAATCATACCCAAATCCTAAATCTTAGAACCTAATTTTATTTTTTATGCTTGAAAAAAACTTAATAGTTAATAACAGTGTTCCTAGGCTAACTCCACCCTAATTAGTGAGGACTCCTTGCTTATACTCAGCATCTCCAAATATATGCACTCTATATTTCTGCCTCTTTTAAATCGGGACTCCCACTGTTTGCTAGGAATTCTTACCCACCCCTATTTATGTTATTTCTCTTTCATCTGTCCCTGGAGTCCAAGGCCTTGAAGTATTCAAAATCTGAAATATCCTGCCCTATTGACAGAGGTTCCAGTCCCCTCCTAAATAGACCACTGGCTGTTGCAGCACCATTCTTGACAGCCGTCTGGTTCCACAGGCTTTAGCCCCTGGGTCCCCAACTTTGGGAACAAAAGGCTTTCCCCAGGCTCTGAGAGCCTGCCTTGCCTCTGAGGCAGATTCCTCCATCCTTCCTGTGCTGCCTAACGGCTGAACTCCGCTGGGGTCAGGCGGATCTACGTACCACCAACACCTCATCAGGTCTCTGTTCTCACCTGAGCGTTCCAACAGTAATTCTCTTTATCTGGAATGAAAGTGGTTTCCAAACTGGAGCATCCCTTTGAAGCTGAGCAGCGGGATAGCAAGTTCCCTAATTTCCTAGCTGCAGAGCCTGAAATAAGACCACCTCACGGTGGGCTGTCTGCCACAGTCTCCTCCAAACTAGTTAACATTTCCGTGAAAAATCACCCTGCTCTTTTTTTTTTTTTTTAAGATTTTATTCATTATTTTTAGAGAGAGGGGAAGGGCAAGGAGGCAGAAAAGGAGAGAGACATCAATGTATGGTTGCCTTTCACCTGCCTCCAGCTACTGACCTGGCTGGAGACCTGGCTTACAACCCAGTTATGTGCCCTGACTGGGAATCAAACCAGTGAAATTTGGGTTCACAGGCCGGCGCCTTATCCACTGTGCCACCAGCCAGGGCCTCACCCTGCTCTTGACATTTAAAAGCGAGAGGGGCTTCACTGCCACATTCATTCTAACCCCCTTATTTCATAGCTCCATTATAAACCCAGAAATGAGGGATTTGAGCAAGAAACAACTGAGGCTAAAACCCATGATGTCCAGTCAGGGCCTGTGTCATCGCATCTCAGCACAGGGCCCAACCCTGCTGAGACAGATGGCGGATGCCATCCAGAGCCTCACTGGGTTACACCGCAGGTGTTTCTGCCGTTCCCCGCTCAGCCTTTTCCTGTTTATTTCAGGAGCCCAAGGTGACAAAGACACCAAGGAGGAGTGTTTCTTTTTGCCCTAAATTCTTAGATTATCCTTATACCTTTATCTGAAAAATGCCTTCACTTCCCAAGATGAACTAGGTAAAGTTTGGGTTCCCGGCCTTAGGTCAGCATCCAGGAGTACCTGCTCTCAAGCTCAAGACTAGTGCCATTGCCACCTCTCTCTGTCCCCAGGAAGCCATCAGCACCTATCTGCCAAGTGCCCATTTCTGATGTCTCCTCTTCCTCATTATTGCTGTCCTCTTAGGGAAGCAAGTAGTTGAAAACAGTGTGCTCATTTCTTTTCTGTTTTGCGGCCCCAAACCACTGTTTCTAGCCTGATGGGGCTACAAATGGCACGGACAGCAAATTGTGGACCCAGAGGTGTTACAGAGGGACACAGACCAGCATCTGAGAAACACTTGAAATTAATTCCCACCCTCCAACCTAAAACCTCACCCAATACCACAAGCTTAAGGCTGCCCATGTTTCTAGGTTTCCCCACCCCCCAATTTTCACCTTCTGGAAAAGGAACAGTCCTTTCATCCTCAGTATGACAAACCCCAAGGGAAATTTCCTCTCAAAACCCACTCAGAGAAAGTGCCCATTCCCACCTTCTAACACGTAATCATCGGTTGAAACAGCTTTAAAGGATGGAAAACTCTAGCTTCCAACCTGTGAGATGAGTTTCTCAGAAGTTTTCTGCAGCTATTTCTTTTTCCTCCTCCTCTTCCTCTGTCGTTGAGACCTGAGCTAGCTCACTGCTGATGTCTCACCAAGGAAAGGTAGCATGTTGGCATAAAAAGACAGCAAACTTCTAACTTAGGCCTGAGTGTGAATCCCAGCTTTGTCCTGTGGGAGTTATGGTAGGGAACCTCTCCATCTTAATTTTCTCATGAGTGGAGTGGGGAAATGATGTGTACTTCTAAGGGGTTTTAATAAGGATTAAATGAAATACAAGTGCTTAGCATCAGGCCTAGGATTAAGTAAGTACTTAAGAAACATTTCCTTTTCTACTTCCAAGACCTTTTCTACTTATTCTTCAAAAGGGTTAAAAGATACAGTGGGTCAGGACACAATTTTTATTCAGAGGATTGCATGACTTAATTTGCTTAGGGAAGAATTTTTTATTGTTTCAGGGTATTAAAGGACAAATTGTATGGTTTATGAGATCAGAGACTCTCCCAAATTGTCTCCCTCTCTAAATAGAGCTTATATTTATTTTCATTTTATTGGTCAAGCTTTTGTGTCCTAGGGTCTTTTTATACTATCCCATATGCTATGTTCCCGGTATTTTGTTCTCTCTACTGCCCTAGATTTGGCACCTGCTCTGCTCTGGACTGCTTTTTTTCCTTTTCTTTTTCTGTATGTACCTTTCCTAGAGGTAAATCCTCACCTCCTTGATAGGACATCTCTGCCTGGTCAAAATCAGATATAAGTCATGATTTGGAAAGGGAAAGAATTTAGAATACTTAGTTTCATTTAATTGTCTATCCTCATGAGTGACTATATCAGTAAAATAAAGGATAATTGGAAGTACTCATTTCCACTTTCTTTCCCCAAATTTTCCTGTCTCAACTAGGCGAGAATCAACAGAGTGTGTGATGCTATTTTAAGCTGATGCACATCAGAGAGAAATTCTAATTATAGTGCATAATTCAACCAGACCAATTCAGTGGTAATAGCTTTTGTACAGAACCAGTGAAAAGAAGGCAAATATAAATTTTTCTAATGTGCAATTGCTGCTTTATATTCTCCAAAGTAGCTTAGAATGCATATCCCTTAGCCCAACCCAATTCAAAGATTAGGTGGGAACACATTAGCCAGCCAAGCAGATATATACTAATGAGTAGCTCTCACAGTGACATTGAAAGGAAGCATTAGGAGCACTGTATTTTATTCTAGAAAACAATTATGCTGTTTCATGCACCATATAAAAAAAGTTACAAGATTTTGTAGCCTTCTGATGACTCATTCAGAGCATGGGGAATATTTCATGTGTTCATTGATGAAAAATGTATGTAGCTATTTATGTGTCCCTTCCACTTTATATCCAGAAAAACATGTGTGTAAATTGTCTAAACAAAGTGGTATTTTAAACATGAGTAAGTTTTAATGTATGCTTACCAAGTTTACTATTGGTTTTATCTTCAGGTACAGATAATTTGTGGTACTACTGAAAATACCTTTACTGTAATTACTTTGATCAGAATTTGTAATATATATAATCCAGTTTGTGATGGTGAATAAAATGTTTCTGATTTCTTGAGATGTTTTATGTTTATTTTTGAAGGTTACAGTAGAGATAACAGCCACTAACATACACACACACACACGCACACACACACACACACACACAATCTGGTAAAATAATAATCTTGCCAACAGTATAACATTTCTAAAATTCAAGTCTAGGAAATCAAGAGTTATCAGTGATAATGCATTCTAGCCAAAAACCATCAGGAAGGCACCTGTAATCAAAGAACATTAGGTTTATTACCTTGTTGTAACAAGAGAGAACACCCACCATGAGGAACTGCAAATTTCAAGAAGAAAGAACTATGAATGCTTTTTATAGGATTTGAACTAAAGTCAGAATTATGAAAAGTAGCTATGGTAGAGAGGAAATAACAGATTATACAGTAAAAAGTCCTACTTTGTTTGAATCCAATACTGTTTAAAAAATAATTACACACCATGACCAAGTGGGATTTATTAGATATATATATGACCTGGTTCAGCAATCAAAAAATCAATGTAATGACCATATTAACAAATGTGAGAGACTGAATATTTTCCCTCTAAGATAGGTAACAAGACAAGGATGTCTGTTTTCACTATTACTTATTATAATCCTGGATGTTCTTGCCACTGAAATAAGGCAAGAAAAATAAAAGATGTACAGGTAGGAAAGAAAAAGATAAACTCTACTTTCAGATGATATGATATTATTGTCTATGTTGATAGTAGACAATACCAAGAAATCTATTATAAACAAAAGCATACCAAACAAGGGGGGAAAAAAACCCAACAACTCTTGGAGCTTCTAAGTGAGTTTAGCATGGTCACAACATATATACAAGATCAAAATCAATACCAAAAAATCTATTGCATTCCTATATAGTAACAGTGAATTTGTGAAAACTGAAATTAAAAGTGCAGTACACCTAGGGTCATTCCACAGAAAATGAAGTACATAGGCATACACTTAAAACATGTACAGTATCTATATATGAAAAAGCTGATGAAAGAAATCAAAGAAAACCTACATAAATTGTGATACGTAACCATATTAATGGACTGAAGAACCCAACATAGTAAAGATGTCACTTCTATAGGTTTAATGCAATTCCTATAAAAATTTCAGCAAGAATTTTAGTTGGCATGGGCAGGTTTATTGCAAAATGTATGTGGAAAAGCACAGAGTCTTAAATAGTTCAGGCAATCTTGAAAGTAAAGCAGCAAAAAGATTTGAAATTGGAAGACAAGTTCATCCTTACATTTCAATAGATGTGTTTTCTGACCTTATAAGGTGCGTGTTGTTATACTTTGATTCGCATACAAAAAAAGTTATAGCCCTGGCTGGTAGCACAGTGGTTAAGGCGCCGGCCTGTGAACCCAAAGGTCGCAGGTTCGATTCCCCAGCCAGGGCACATAACCAGGTTGCAAACCAGGTCTCCAGTCAGGTCTGTGGCTGGAGGCAGGTGAAATGCAACCATACATTGATGTCTCTCCCTCTCTGCCTCTCTCCCTTCCCCTCTTCCTAAAAAATAATGAAATAAAACCTTAAAAAAAAAATTATAATTTAGGTTTAAGGATCTTAAACCCTTTCTTCTGACTTGAAATGCAGTGGCTACTCTGCCAATTCTAGTTACCTGTTGATTAAAAAAAATTTTTAAATTATAACTTGAGACCCTCTTGTACTACAAGTGAGAAGAATCACTTTTACCCAATATTAAGGCTTACTGTTTATTCCTACAGTACTTGTAATGGGCTGAACTCTGTCCTACCCCTTCAAATTCTTATACTGAAGTCCTAGTCCTCAGTACCTCAGAATGTGAGTGTATTTGGAGAATAGGGCCTTTAAAGAGGGAAGACCATGTCAAGGTTTAGACAGAAGATGGCCATCTATGAACCAAGGAGAAAAGCCCTCAGAAGAAACCAACCTGCCAACACCTTAATCTTGTACTTCTAGCCTTCAGAATGTGAAAAATAAATTTCTGTTTTGAGCCACCCAGTCTGTAATACTTAGGCAATCCTAGCAAATTAATGCAGTGATTAATTCAATGTGGTATTGGGAAAGGGATAGACCCAGAGATCAATGGACTAGAATGAAGAACCTAGAAACTGAGGCACAAATATGCTCAACTGATATTTTTTGGAATTGAAAAAGGAATTCAATGGCGGAAGGAAAGACTTCAACAAATGATGCCAGAGCAATTGGAGGTCCATAGCTCTCCCACCCACCCCCCAAAACACCCTCAGCTACTTTATACAAAAATGAAGTTAAAATGGAACACATAACTTGAGTGTAAAATGAGACTTCTAGGATAAAATATTAGAAAAAATAATCTTCATGATTTAAGGCTAAGCAAAAAGTCCTTTCTTATACTTGACACTTAAAATACAATCCATAAAAGAAAAATTTGATAAGTTGAATTTCCTCAAAATTGAAAACTGCTTCTCTGCAAAAACATACATGAAGAGAATGAAGAGACAAGCTACACACTGGAAGAAATCATTTGCACATGCATATCTGACAAAGGACTATTATGTAGACTATACAAAGAACCTCAGTACTCAATTCTTTTAAAAATCGAATCAGAAAATGAGAAAAGACAAGAAAGGACATTTCACTGGAGAGGATATACAGATGACAAATAAACACATTAAAAAGATATTCAATGTCATTAACCAAACAGGGAAAAGCAATAGCTAAAGCAATCTTGAGAAAGAACAACAAAGGAGGAGGCATCACACTTCCTGTACATTACAGTACTACAGTTATCAAAACTGTGGTACTGGCATAAAAACAGGCACATAGACCAATGGAACAAAATTGAGAGCCTAGAAGTAAACCCATCCATATATGGTCAACTAATATTTGACAAGGGAGCGAAGAATACTCAGTAGAGCAATGACAGCCTCTTCAATAAATGGAGCTGGGCCCTGGCTGGTGGCACAGTGGGTAAGGCACTGGCCTGCGAACCCAAAGGTCGCTGGTTCGATTCCCCAGCCGGGGCACATGACCAGGTTGCAAGCCAGATCTCCAGCCAGGTCTGTGGCTAGAGGCAGGTGAAAGGCAACCATACATTGATGTTTTTCTCCTTCTCTGCCTCTCTCCCTTCCCCTCTCACTAAAAATAGCAAATAAAATCTTTTAATAAATAAATAAAGCTGGGAAAATTGAAGACTTCATTACAAAATAATGAGATGAAAATCCTATCTTACACCACCCACCAAAATTAACTAAAAATTGATTTTAAAAATTTAAATGTGAGACCTTAATACCATAACACCCCTAGAAGAAAACACAGGGGCAAAGCCCCTTGATGTTGGTCTTGTCAAGGATTTTTCTGGATATGACACCAAAAGCACAGAAAAGAAGAAAAACAAACAAGTGGGACTACATCAAACTAAAAGGCTTCTGCACAGCAAAGCAAAGGAAACAGCAAAAAATGAAAGGCAACTTATAGACTAGGAATAAATATTTACAAACCTTGGATCTGATAAGGGGTTAATATTGAAAATACATAAGGAACTTAGGCAAATCAATAGCAAAAAATGTATATTTAATTAAAAGTGAGCAGAGGAACTGAATAGGTTTTTTTTTTTTTTTCAAAGAAAATACTCATGAGGTACATGAAAATGTGGTCAACGTTACCAATCATCAGGGAAGTGCAAATCAAAACCTCAATGGGATGTCTCACACTTGTTCAATGGTTATTACTGGAAAGACATGAAATAGCAATTGCCGGCAAGGATGTGAAGAAAAGGAAAGCCTTCACTGTTAGTGGGAATGTGAATTGGTACAGCACCATAGAAAACCAAAGGAGATTCCTCAAAAAATTAAAAATAGAGCTACCGTATGATTCAGCAATCCCCCTTACGGACCTATGGCTAAAGAAAATGGAATCACTGTCCCAGACTGATATATACACCCTATGTTCATTGCCGCTTTATTTTTTTATTATTGTTGTTCTATTATAGTTGTCACAATTTTCTCCTGTTGCTCTCCCCTGCCCTGCCCACCCACCCCACCACATTCAATCCCCACCTTATTGTCCATGTCCATGTCCATGGGTCATTTATACCCATGGTAATGATTGTAATTTCTCCTCTTTTCATTTCTGATTTTCTTTCTTTGGGTCCTCATTCTTTTTTTCTTGATAAGCCCAGATAAAGGCTTGTCAATTTTGTTCATCTTTTCAAAGAACCAGCTCCTGGATTCACTGATCCTTTGAATGGTTCATTATTTTCTGTGTCATTATATTCTGCTCTGATCTTGATTATTTTGGTTTATTTCCTTCTGCTCTGGGCTTTGTTAGTTCTTGTAGATGTAGGGTTAGGTTGTCTATTTGAAACCCAACTATCCTTTTTAGGTAGGCTTATATTGCCATGAACTTCCCTCTCAGGGCTGCCTTCCCTGTGTCGCATAGGTTTTAGACTATTGTGTGCTCATTTTGATTTGTTTCCAGAAACTTTTAAATTTCTTCCTTGACCTTGATGTTAACCCACTCATTATTCCATGTGCTTCAGTCTCCATGAAATTATATGTGTTTGTGTCTTTCCTTTCGCCGCTGCGCCTGCAGCCATGAGTATGCTCAGTCTTCAGAAGAGGCTTGCCTCCAGTGTCCTCCGCTGTGGCAAAAAGAAGGTCTGGTTGGACCCCAATGAGACCAATGAAATCGCCAATACCAATTCCCGTCAGCAGATTCTCAAGCTGATCAAAGATGGGCTGATCATCCGGAAGCCTGTGACTGTCCATTCCTAGGCTCAGTGCCAGAAAAACACCTTGGCCCGCAGGAAGGGCAGGCATATGGGCATAGGTAAGCGAAAGGGTACTGCCAATGCTCGAATGCCTGAGAAAGTAACCTGGATGAGGAGAATGAGAATTCTTTGCTGGCTGCTCAGAAGATACCGTGAATCTAAGAAGATTGACCGTCATATGTACCATAGCCTATACCTAAAAGTGAAAGGTAATGTGTTCAAAAACAAACAGATTCTCATGGAACACATCCACAAGCTGAAGGCTGACAAAGCTCGCAAGAAGCTTCTTGCTGACCAGGCTGAGGCCTGCAGGTCTAAGACCAAGAAAGCTCGCAAGCACTGTGAAGAGCAACTCCAGGCCAAGAAGGAAGAAATCATCAAAACTCTGTCCAAGGAGGAAGAGATCAAAAAATAAAGCTTCACCTGTCTTACCTGTACATAGTGGCCTTGGCAATTACATGGATCAGTCTATTAGTACTAATAGACTGATATACTATTAGTATATTAGTATATACTAATTACATGAATAAAGTAGCCTCATCTACCCAAAAAAAAAAAAAAAATTAAATGTGTTTGAGTTTTTTCCTTGAGGTTGGTTTCTTGTTTCATGCCGTTGTGATCTGAGAAGATACTTGATATAATTACAATTTTCTTGAATTTGTTGAGGCTTGTTCTGTATACCACCATGTGGTCTATCTTAGAGAATGTTCCATGTGCATTTGAAAAGAATGTGTATGTTGCTTCCTTGGGATGAAAAGTTCTGTATATTATCAATTAAGTCCATTTGATAGAGCGTTGTTTGAAAGTTGCTAAGAAAGTAGATCTTAAAAGTTCTCATCACAGGGCCCTGGCTAGTGGCACAGTGGATAAGGCACTGGCCTGTGAATCCAAAGGTTTCTAGTTCGATTCCCAGTCAGGGCACATAACCAGTTTGCAAGCCAGGTCTCCAGCCAGGTCTGTAGCTGGAGGCAGGTGAAAGGCAACCATACATTAATGTCTCTTTCCCTCTGTGCCTCTCTCCCTTCCCCTCTCTTTAAAAATAAGAAAATCTTTAAAGTAAATTTTTTAAAAAAGTTCTCATCACAAGAAAAAATATTTAACTACAGATGTTAACTTATTGTTAACATTTTGATATAGATATCAAATTTTATGTCGTACACCTTAAACTCATACCCTGTTATTTGTTAATTAATTAATTAAAACAGGAAGAAAAGAAGTTACTATTTTCCATGTTGTCGTTGGTATAAGGAGTAACTGTAATGAGAGCTTCTAGGTAGCTCAGATTTGCCCCATCACCACTGTGGTTTTTGGTATAATACAATCACAATGAGATAACACTGCACACCTATTAGAACGGCTAACATTTTAAATGATCGCACCAAATACTGTAGTTGTTTCTCTTATGGTTTTCTGAATGTATTCTGTGCACCTTGCTTGTACTATGATTTTACTAGAGAGTGTCCTTAAACAGTTTCCAAACATAATATATAAATTTCTTCATCATAAAAATCAAAAGGAATAATCTTGTTTCAATTTTTGGAAGATAGATTTTTAGGGGTTTTTTTGTTTTGTTTGATTTGTATCCTTTATTTTTCATCAATTCTTCATTGATTTGCTCTATAAATTGAATAACCTTCTTTAAGCTTTTATTTACTCGCTTAACATTCTTTTGTGTTCTTTGTAGGTGCCTTTTCCCGAATTAGATTTACCAGCAAAAGCCCTTCAGCAGCTGGTGTTATTGTTCTTAGCTCTCTGTCACTTTTTATTTCATGTTTATCGTCCTATTTTTCCACCTAAAACTTTAAAAATTCAAACTACTTGTCTCTAGTCTCAATAATGTGGAGAATATTTTCTAGTGAATGTTGCAAGAAAGGTAGTTGGGTGACTCATTTTCTGAAAATGTATTACCCCCAAATGCCTTTCAGGTGTCTTAGAAGAATGATAGTGTCATAGTTGGAGTACGTCTAAGTTTATTTGGGAGACTGAACTGTGTAACCTTCTAACACAGCCTGAATCTGCTGAGCAGAAAAACCCAACGGTGACTTAAAGGAAAAGGCTTTGCTTTTAAGATACTTCCCTCCCATCAAGCCAGCCTTAATTTTCTAGGAGCTATTGCCTCCCTGACAACACCCATATCTTAGCGAGAGAACAGAATATCTATTGACATGCTGTACAAATAGAGAATTCCGTGATGCTGGAAGTGACCTCTGCCTGCCCTGCCCAGCAGAGTAGCCTAGCCACATGCGACTATTGAGCCCTTGACATGTGGCTGGTATAACTGAGATACTGAATGTTTACTATAATTACACTTTAAAATTTTTAAAAAAGATTTCATACTCTTAGTTTCTCTTCAAAATGAATAAATCTTTTGCCTTTTACTAAAAAAAAAAAAAAAAGTTTTTTGATTTTATCTATTCATTTTTAGAGAGAGGGAGAGTGAGGGAGAAAGAGAGGGATGGAAACATCAGGTATGTGCCCTGACTGGGAATGGAACCAGCAACCCTTTGGTTCACAGGCCAGCACTCAATACACTGAGCCACACCAGCCAGGGCTGTTTACTATAATGTTCATGAATTTAAGTTAAATAGCATCAAGCAGTAGGTAGTATATTAGTGTAGAGTGTTTGATAGGACCGGCAAAGGCTGTGGATTTGTACAGATGTGAACTCAATCCAGGGGCTGCCACTTCCTACTTTGGTGATCTTGCGCTACTTCTTTAACTTCTGAGTTCTGATTTTTTTTTCAACTGAAGGAGTTTACATTAATACCTACCTTTAACGGTCATTACAGGAATTGTAGAAAACCTATAGCATCAGGCACACTGCTTGGTATATGTAGTAGATGCTCAATAAATGATAGCTATTGTTAATATTATCTTTACTTGTTTTTATTTCTGCCTCAGGTATCAATTTTATAAATTGTATTTTCCTGATAATCCCAAGTAGTAATCTTTCTGTAAGATTAGGTATTTCAAAGCCCTCCTGCTGAGTGCCCTGTCTTGAGGACTAGTGATAAGAAGTGGCCCTTGCCCTCAAGGGCACCCATGCAAGGACTGTCCTTTAGGGGACTCGATGTGGAATTAAAAAATGACACTTAACAGAAATGAGTCTCAAAGTCCAGGCTAAGGTCAGTGGACCTAAGGTTCCAGACTTTGTAGAAGGCAGCCTGAACACCCTAGGCAAAAAAAATCTCCAGGAAGCAGAGTGGGGAGAGGGATAACTGGATATTAACACATTGGTGACCAGCAATTTTACACAAAAGCTAATACAAGTGCGAACACAAGTTAACTCCTTATCAGTCAACAATGTTTGAGCTTGTAAATAAGAGTTTTTCCATGACCAGTCAACAATGTGTTAAGACTTAACAAACAGAAAATTTGAATAAATGAGGAAAGGGAAGAAAATATTTCTGAATAAAAAGAGTCAATAAAGTCACAGAGTGGACTTTATGGGACAGTGAATAAGACCATCTGGCTATATATGGATAAATAGTATTTTTTTATTTTTTATTTTATTTAATTTTTTTAGAGAGAGAGGGCAGGGTGGGGGACATCAATGTGTGGGTTGCCTGTCATGCAACCCCAACTGGGGACCTGGCCCACAACCCAAGCATGTGCCCTGACTGGGAATCAAACCAGCAACCCTTTGGTTCGCAGGCTGGTGGATAAATTGTGTTTAAAAACACAATTAGAAAAGTGGGCAAGGAACCGATATGGAGGCACTGACTATCTTACTATGAAGTCTGGATAAAAGAACATGGAGAAAGGTTATCTGAATTGGAGTGTGGTACATTCAGTAAGCACGTCTGGCTAGATGACTGCTCACAGGCACTGCGCTGAGGACCATGGTTCAGTCAACATTCATGAAGCCTCTTCAAGGCCAGAGGAGGAATTTGTGAGACTTTAGATTCACTGAGACCGATCCCAGGTCCCTAGAGTGGCAGACAGAGGACAGAAGCATAGCCAGGTGGGCATCAGACCCTCAGTGGCTCAGGTAAGGTCACTCATAGGAACTCCCCATCAGTGCCAGGGAGTCCAGGGCACTTGGTGTTGGTCTGTATGGTAAAGTTCAAGAGCAATGCTGGTGGCCACAGAGGGGAAGTGTGCTGGGACCAAGGTAGGGTCTTATCCAGGTGGCTCCAGGGTCTTATCCCGAAAGTTCCAGAGCAGGCAGCTGAGGGCCAAAACAAGAGCTGGGTTAGAGTTAGGAATGAGATGCTAGGTTCCAGGAAAGGCTTGCAGGCAATTTCTGGAAAGGGGTGGGGAGTAGGGACACAGGGGTCACTGTTAGGCCTGGACACATCAATGGAGGCAGCACGAGCCGGGTGGGAGGAGGCTGGAGCCATTTCTACACCTGCTGCCGCAGTTAGAAACCAGGTCAGGATGGATGCCCCAGCAGACACCCAGCTGTGAGAGCTGGGAAAGCAGAAGCCAGGAAAGGAGATATGCTCAGTAGGTGGTAAATTCCGGGTCTCAGCTGGTTCTCATTTCCCTGTTGACTGTTCATCTCTTCACACCCTGGTCTCCAACAGGTAAAGAGGAGCTGCTGTAGTTGTTCTCATGAAACTCATGCTAGCAGCTGCCTCCCGGCCCCCAACCTGCCTCCTACCCTGAGAAGTCTGGCCCTCCTCTGGCTTTCTGGGTTATTATTCTAGGCTACTGATCAGGCCAGGCTAAGTCCATCTTGTTTTCCCTCTTCCCCATGTCTGCCCAACCAAGTTCTTCTATCTGGGCCAGAGAACTTAAACAGGGGCTGCTGGCTGACAGGATCTGGGCCAGCCAGTGGTGCCCGCCGGGGTTTAGGGGCTGTGGGTGCTTCACCTACAACGTGAGTCTCAGAATCAGACCTGAAACCCCAGCTGGCAACCTACTGATTTCAGACAGTTTTCAAAGAAACCAGACCCCCATCGGCTAGAAAAGATGGATGTGCTCTTGAGTAGAGCAGAAGTGTGCCTTATGAAAAGCAAGGTGAGAACAGATGGGAAATCAAGGTTTCCCCTGTAAGTTTTTTTACTGGGGAGATTTGAAATAACATCCTTTCATTTTTCTAAGAAGCCCCGGTGAAGCCTCCTGAAAACATCTGCGGATTTTGAGGGGTAAGGGAGACCCTCCCTCATCGCCTGGGTTGAAGCCGGTGGGGTGGATCGTGTGTGTGGTTTGGGATTTGCCAGTCTGGAAAGCAGTCTGAGGGCTGCGGGCAGCTCAGGCAGATTTCCTCCACCTGCCTTGAAATTCGGTGGGGGAGGGGGGATACGCCCCTCCCCAGGGGGCTGAGTGGGTAATGCGGGCAGCTGATAAGCCTGCCAGTATTGACTTTATGGGGAGCATTCAATGAATGTGCTTTCTGCAAGGAGGCTGCACTCTTATCTGCTGCCCACAGGGCATCTAAATCCTCATATAGGGGACCCATTGATGAGTCAAGTCCTTAAACAAAGGCCAGAGAATTAAGAGGAGAAGGGGAGTTGCACCCCACCCCTTTCTTTTCTCTAGTACCTGGTTCTGGCTCTGCCAACCCCTCCCCCCATCTTTCCAAATGCCCTTGGGTTTATTGGCTGGAAATAGAAGCACTCACAGCTCCAAGCTACGGAGTCAAGGCCCAGCCAGCCTGGCACTGAGAGAGGGAGCGGCTAGGCACGTCCCTCTAACTGAGAACTATGCGAAGAAAAACCCACTGACTTGCCGCAGTAATGTGCCCCGCCTTCTGCTGCGACAGTCAACGTTGGCTCTGGACGGAAATACTGCCTGGCCTCCGCACCATGTGTCTCAGTGGGGGAATGTGTGTGCAGGTGGGTGTGTGGCTGCTACCAAGGGGCCCTGCGTCTGGAGGGCTGGAGAGGAGAAATCACCTGTAAGAGTGAGCCTGACAAGATGCTTTTTTCCCCCCTCCTGGACATCTCCCTCATCCAGCCCTGGGTTCTGCTTCAAATGGCAGGAGGACACAGATGCGTCTTAGCAGGGCAGGGCCCAAAGCAGCCGGAAGGAGTTAGGTGGGAGCCAGGATGCTGGGTTGGGCAACTAAAAGAAAAAAACGAAAAGACCTTTTGGAGCTAATTAGAGGCATGTGTTTGGTTTCTTTTGGATAGCGTTTTCTGGTGCTCAAAGTAAAACAGTATTTATTGAGCAACTATGATTTTATGAGAGGCCCATCAGCACAATTTTTAAGCATTTGCCCCAAATCACTAACCAACACATACATGAACTCACTGACTCGTCACATTAACCCATGACGTTGAGACTATTTTCAATTGAAACCGGAGACTGAGAGAAGTCACCTGCCCAGGGTGACAGCTGGCGTTAGAGCAGAGATGCAAATGCTAGTCTGCTAGTCTGTCTGCTTTCACAGCCAAGTCAAAGGTCTGCTCTCAGCCACTACACTAGACTGACACTGCCTTGTTCCACTTAATGTGCAGCAAGCCAGTGAATTTTTATTATTCCCATTTTATAAGAAACTGACTCAGTAGGATGCATTTTAATAAATTCTAGCAGCTTATTAAATAAGTGGCCAATATTTTTAATCCTCACCCAAGGATATGTTTGTTGATGTTAGAGAGAGAGGAAGGGAGGGAAAGAGGGAGGAAAGAAAGGAGAGAGAGACAGACAGACAGAAAGAGAAATATCGATATGAGAAAAAAACATGATGTGTTGCCTCTTGTACACCTTCTGACTGGGGACTGAACCTATAACCTAGGGGTGTGCACTGGCCCGGAGCTGAACCCACAATCTTGTGGTGCTTGGGACAAAACTCCAATCAACTGAGTCACCCAGACAGGGCAAATAACTGGCCGATTTGATTGAGAAAGTGACCAAGCAGCAGTGAATCTCTAAACCATTTATGAATCCCTCTGCATATAACCCAGTATCCTCGTTACTGTACTTACCCCAGGCAAGGCTCAGGGTTACACAGCAGAGAAAACGGGATATGGGAGAGAGGGCATCCACAGCGCAGTGTTATTTGCAGTTCTGATCTCAGACTGTGGATAGATCCCTCTCCCTCACCCCACCCTTCTTTATTCAAACAGGGCTCCTTGCTTCTGGGCCCAGTTGGGAACCACGCCTAAGAGGCCAGGTTCAGGCTTCCCGGATGGAGGATGTCTGGTAACAACTGAGCAGCAAGCTGCTGCAATCTCCCACGTAAGGGTAACTCTGTTTCCAGAGTAATACTGCCTCTCCTTTGTCAACTGCAGCCATGCTAGGCGAGGATGCAGGGAGAACTCGGTAGAAAGCAGGGCTGTTTCCTCCTAAATCAGTATTATGTTTTTTCTTTATTGTTCCTTTCTATGTGTGTCCAGGGCCACAAAACCAGTGTGCAGCAGACTGTGGTCTATGGACTGGGGCCTTTTCTTTTCCATCGTGACTCGGAAATGGCATCAGGGAAACACAAAAATCATGATGGAACAGCTAGATCTCTCTGTCCCGATGAGAGAAGAAAACCCCAGTGTTCCTCCCGGAGCTCAGGTAGAGATGGGGACTGTGCCCCTTCCAGACGCCCTGGTTTCCCGTGTCCCCTGCCTCCTTTATCATTTCTGTATTTGGGGAAAGTGTGAAGTAGGGGGAGGCAGGAAGAGTCTCAAGTCGGTAAACTAACCAGTAAGTCGCTCTTTGTAAACGGAGTGACCTCGCATCCGTGAAAACTGACAGCCTGGCCTGCGGTTCCGGAAGGATATTTGTCTGAGAATCACTTGGAAAACAGTGTCAGCTATAGGTGAAGGCTGGTATCTTGGGGCATACATTTTAGCATTGAACCTGTTTGGAAGTGATGGTTTGTGTTGGTCAAGGACGGTAACTTGTTACAGAACTTTATAATCAAGATCCGCAATTTCTCTGATTAATTGAGAAAACTGGGTGAAATGCTGAACAAGGCGGGGTAGAGTGTTTGGTGCCTGTCCCCGGAGCTGGTGCTCAATGCTGCTCCCCTAGGTCAGGCCATCTCCCCACTGCCCTTCTTGGTCCCCTATACTCAGCAGCCAGAGAGCTCTTCTCTTCCCAGTGAAGGACAATCACCAAACCCCCTTCTCACGGCCTCGGAAGCATTCGCTCTGTGACAGGATGCAGGGCAGGCTGGAAGCAGCCGTTTGGAGACATGAGGCAGCTCTGTCTTGCATTCATTCAACAAATGTCTCGTCCAGCAACTCCGTCTGTGGGGCCTAGTGAACAGGGTAGCAGGCAAGCCAGGCAAGTAAATGAAAATAGAGTTGCTTTTAAGAATTCAACATGGAGATGGGGCTCCTTTATAAAAAACCAGAGTCAAAGAACTTTTAATTTACCAAATGAGGTTTCACGGGAAGGTAAAATCTGTGACAAAGAGGACCATACAGCTACAGGTTAGCTGTAAAAGCATGAGCACACCCTGGCTGCGTCCTGCAGTTGGGGAGAGCATCTTCCTGCCGCACCAACACTATGGTTCTATCCCTGGTCAGGCACATAAAAAATAAACCCCAACAATGAATGCGTAAATAAGTGGAACAACAAATCTCCCTCTCTCTGATCAACTTAAAACAAAGAACAGGCACAACTTCATTTGGAAAATGCAAATCTGAACTAAAACAAAATGGAATTCATGACAAAAAGCAAGGCACGGTGGGGTCATTTTATATTGATACGGGGTGCAATCCTCTAAGTTAGCAAAACTTCCGTGAGTCTTTGTGCCAAATGCAGTGCATCAAAAAGGTATAAGGGTTCAAAGCAAGCACTTTTGAGAAAACGAAAAGGAAGCAACGGGCACGAAATAGTACATAGGTATATTTGCACAAGGCTAACAGATCAAATAGACTAAAACTCTCAAGAATATAAATGGTCGATTTAGTGGATGTGTATAGAAAACACCTAATTTTTGACACAGAGAATATACCTCCTTTTTTATTACTTATGGAACATTTATGAAAGTTGTCATATGCTTTGACAAAGAGAGAAAATCTCAATAAGCAACAAAGTATATGGGGTATTTCTTTGACTACAGTGCAGTACAATTAGAAATTAATAGCAAATGGTTACCAAAAAGTACAACAATAAGGAAATTAAAACAACACTTTCTAAAAAATAATTGTATATTAAGCAGATGTTAGTAGCTAATGACTGTGGTCCTGCAAATGGAAACATAGAATGACACCAAAGGTATCAGAAGAGAAGTCAGTCTGAAATGCTTTTCTTACTCAACAAGAAAGAATGAAAATTAGTAAAATAAACACTGAATCTAAGAATGGGGGTGGAGAGAGAAGAAAATAAACTTAAACAAATGGGAAAGTAAATTTAATAAAGGTATAGTAGAAATTTAATGCATTAGAAAAATCACAAAAATGATGAATCAGAGAGAGTTCTTTTTAAAAGAACAACAAATTGTACAAGCTTCTGCAAAGCTAATCAGGAAGAGGGAGGAGTCATGAACACAGTATGAAGAATGAGAAAGATAACAGATACAGAGACTTTAAATCATTGAGTAACTATATGTTAACACTTTTTTTATTTTTAAGATTTTATTTCATTATTTTTAGAAAGAGGGGGAAGGGAGAGAGGCAGAGAGGGAGAGAGACATCAATGTATGGTTGCCTTTCACCTGCCTCCAGCCACAGACCTGACTGGAGACCTGGTTTGCAACCTGGTAATGTGCCCTGGCTGGGGAATCGAACCTGCGACCTTTGGGTTCGCAGGCCAGCACCTTATCCACTGTGCTACCAGCCAGGGCATGTTAACACTTTATTCATGACTCTGAACATGTCAAATTAGCAAAATTGACTTACAAGATAGAACACTTAAAGGAGCAAAACCTACCTAGAAGGATTTATTGGTAAATTCTATTAACAATCAAGAACCAGCTAACTCAGATGATGAAGGAATTGATGGGTGCATGAATAGGTGGTGAGAAGGAGGCTCGGCTCCAGGGGTGGATGGATGAATGAATGAAGAGACAGACTGGGTCCTGGACATGCAGAGTGGAGACTGGGAAGCGGCTAAGAGTGAGGAAGGAAGGGAGTTTTAAGACTGGATGACCTCCAGCCAAAGGACGGTGGCCCACCACCTCCTGGGTTGACAGAAATCCCTGAAAACCTCAGGCTTGGTCTTTCCTAAAGCTGACAATGCCTGCATGCAGGACCAGAGGCCAGTGTTCACAGGCTAATCCAGACAGATCAATTAAGCCAGTGATACCAGATCCCGACAATGCCACGCTCTCCTAGTGACCCACCCTTCCCTCCCCAGGAGCCCGCAGGTGCAGTCTCTCCAGGGGGCGGTGAGAGCCATGAATAGTAAGGGTTTTAGCTCAAGCACACAGAGACGTTCAGCCCAAACCCAATCCCCTCTGTAATCGGATTATGTAAATCCCTACTTCAGCCCCTTTCCCTGCAGGCCCTGGCCCCCTAAACTCCGGGAGCCGGGCTGGGAGAGGACCCTGTCACTCTGAACGGTCACTACTCAGAATGGTGCATCAAAAATAGTTTCCCCATTTTCAAACGTGGAAAACCAACACTCCCATGTCAGATGGTCTTGAGAAGAAAACAAACGTCAGCTCCCGTTCCTCTGTGCCAGAATCGCTGTGCCCCTTTCTCTGTGTCCCCACCGCGTCGCTCAGCCCTTCTGCAATCGCAGGTCCTGTTTTATACCTGTCGTTTCACGCAGCGGGCCACCTTGCCACCCAGCTGCCACAGTTTTGTTTTGTTTTTTATTTTTCCCACCTGTAGACTATGCCATTAAGAGGATGTATCACCTCACAGGGTTTGGCTGAGCCGGAAGGCGGGCCAGGCTCCCGGTGTAAGTGACCAGCGTCTGTCCGAATTGCGGGGCGGCAGGGCGTGGCGGCAAAGTGCGGGCACCGTGTGCGGGGCAGTGCTGCCCATGCACAGCGCCCGCACCCCGCCGAAGGAGGGCGAAGCGGCCACGTTTATTGCATACATGAGGTTACAGAGGCCCCATCTCCGCCTCTGAACAAATTGACCATTAATTCTCTCCAAGCTACCTGCCAGTCCATTCTTTGCTCTGCCTCGAGAACAGCTTTGAAACCCCAAAATCTAGTTACTCCCAGGTCCGGGGCACAAGCTGCCTTCCCACGGGTGGCCCTCTCCCCACGCCCACGGGAGTGAGTCCCAGTCAGTCTGTCCCTCCCAGCCTGGGTTCTGTGTCGTATGGCCCCTCTCTGGCTCCCTCCAGCACCTGCCTGCTGCCATGTCGCGCATTCCAGACCGCACTCTGGGTATCTGCGACCCCGGAATGTAGACCAAACTCGGAGTACTCAAGACCTCAGAATTCCTGCCCAGATGGCCCTGATTCCATGCTCAGAGCCTGCCTAGTGCTCTCCCTCAGGTCCCTGCGGGCAGGGGGTCCGCAGTATATACACAAGGCCCTTGACAGAGCAGGACAGAATGGAGGGCAGGAAAACCAGGGGATGGGGATGAGGCAGGCCTCCGCATTTGTCCTGGAGTCCCGCCGATGTCAGGCAGAGGCAGCCCTGCCTGAAGGCCCAGTTTAAATACCATCCCTCCCACAAGCCGTCTCTGATCCTGCAGCTAGTCTCCTTTGCCTCCCTAACTCCAACGTCTTACCGTCCGGCACTCAGGACCGCCTCTCTTGTGCTTGGTCAGTTTTGTCATGTCCTCTCCTTTTCAAAGGCTGGGAACTCCTTGAAGGCCGATAAGAGTTTTCTTCACCTTCCTGCCCCCTGAGAACCTAGCAACTCTTGCAACGACTTTTTCATTGATCACAAGACCTGTAGTTATCCTTTTTTTGTTCTGTTTTGTTTGAGAAGGGGAACAAGCAGCCCCAAAGTCTCAGCAGCTTCCAACAGCCCAGATTTATTCCTCAGGTGACGTGGGGATCGTGGTTGGCAGTGGGTTCATTCCATGGGTTCCAGGCTGGAGGAGCAACCCCAAAACACGGCGTGCTCATGCCTGAGCCCAGGCAGCAACCACTCTTAAGCATAAGTCAGGTCTGCACACAAGCCGTTGTTCCCATTTTAGAGAGGAGGAAATGCGGGTAGGGAGAAGTTCCATAATTTGCCTGGGATCACACAGTGGGTAGGCCTGGGATTTCAACCTGGGTGTGCACCTCCAGAGTCCTTTGTTCTTATCTACTGAGATGTGATGTATTTGTGGATTTAATGTGTCAAATCCTATGCTGGGTCATTCAGAGAGGATGATGCCTAGAAATTCATGACTGATTCATTCATTAATCAACTAGCCTTATTTGCTAGGGCTGGGGAGGAGACAGCAAGATATATACGTATTGTAAATTCTTACTAAATGAAGGCGAGTGAGAAGGAGAAGAATAAAGGGTCAGGGAGTGAGGTTTGAAGGTGCAATTTCAGGTATTGGGGTCAGAGAAAGGACCTTCCCTGGGAAGGCAACATTGGAGCAAAGACCTGAAGAACGGCAGCTCCTTGAGGGCGGGAATTTGTGTCTGTTTTGTTTGAAGTTGTGTTCCCAGTGCCCAGAATAGGTGCTGGTCCATTGTAGGCACTCAGTAACAATTTGTTGAGTGACTGAAAGGAAGCGATGGGGGGGAAATATGTAGATAGCTTGGGGGGAAGAATGTCTCAGACTGAGAAAACAGTGCAAAGGTCCTGAGGCAGGAGAGTGCCTGACATGAGAGGGCAAAGTGACTAGAGCTGAGTAGACACAGGGAGAGAAGGAACAGACAGGTAAAGAGCTGAGTTTAACTCTGAATAGCCTACGGAGACAGTCAAGGACTTTGAGCAGAGAAGTGATGGAATCCAACTTGAGTTTCTATGGATCATTCTGGGCGATGCTGGAGAATAGATGGAAAGAAGCAAGTGTGGAAGCAGCAAGGCCATTGAGATAACCAAATCCTGTGCTGGGCACTGGAAACTGAGAATATATCTCAGAATCTGTCCAGTGCAGTGATGAATGTCATTGCGCATCTTACTACATTTTGGTACTTAGTAAAAACATGCATTTCAGATCCCACCCCTAGAAAACCAAATCTGGTAGGTCTGGATTGTGGGTGTTGAGATCTGCCTCCGCCGACCCTTGATTTGAAGCAAGTGGTTCTCCAGTCCAATTGGAGACTTGCTGGGACTTAGATAGTTGACATCTGATGAATTAAGGATCCGGCACTTTCAGAGGTTTGTCCCTTGGAGCAGTCTGGTAACTTGCGTGGAGGGCCTCTAGCTGCAGCCCAGGTGGGTGACAAGACCCCTCCTGCCCCCAAGCTAGGGCACAGAGAGGTTTGGTCCGGGGGAGCCGGAGTGGCGGGAGGGGCGGGAGATGGGGGAGGTGGGGGACGAGGGTTGGGAGTGGGGGGATGGGGGTTGTGGGGGGTGGCTGGTAACCCGGCAGGGCGGCTGGAGTTCCGGGAGGGAAAGAGCCCCTGCGGGCGTTGCTAACAAAGAGAGGAATCCTATAAAGGCTGCGGCGGGAGGCGGGTGTCCAGATCTGGGCGCGCACGCCGGCAATGTGACAGGGACAGTGCGCCGGGCTTCGGCGAGGAGGTGCGTTGACTCCGGGAAAAGAGGGTGAAGCCGCGGCCAGGCACGTGGGCCAGAGGGTCTTCCGCGCAGCCCGGAGCCCGAGGGCAGGAGCGCGGAGGCAACTTGGTAGCAGCCACCAAGTCAACTCGGTGAGAAGACCTGGGGGCTTTTGGCCGGGCAGGGGTGGTGGCACATCTCCGGGGACGGGTGCGCGTTGGCGGGCCGCTTGCATTCGGTACGGGATGCCGGGGACCCCGCAGAGCACTCCTGTGGTCCCCTTAGGTGGCTCCTGCGTTAGGTGAGCGACTCCCGCACACCTGGCAGACGCGAAACTTGAGGACGAGATGCTTTCCTGGAAGCCTGAACTACTTATTCACAAGGCGAGGAAGGCCCTGCTGGCGGGGGAGCAAAGTCTGTAAAAACTAACGGGAAAAGTCGGGAACTGAAGGAAGAAAGGAGGAGCAGCAGGCTGGGCGGGGATGGCGGCGAGGGGCGGGAGTTGAGCGCCCCTCGGAACAGGTGGCTTTCCCAGTGCCCACCGGAAGGCCGGTCCGCACAGTGAAAACTTAGAGCATCAACAGGCAGAGTTAGCCAATGAGAGTAGCAATCGTATGCTGATTTTTATGTTCCATATGAAGGATATACACTGTATATATGTATACACCGAACTGGCTACTAATGGGGAATGAGATAGGTAAGGAAATAGGTAAGTTCACTCTATGAACTTATGTACTGCTTTTTTTTCCCCCTCTGAAACGAGCACGCGTTACTTCAGCAACATTTCCAAAGGCAAAGCTGTGCCTGGTGGTGAAGGTTAGGCATCTTCCACTAATGCAAGGATAGAAACCACCCTTCACCTCCTGCTTTCTGGGGAATGTTTTCACTTACTTCCAAGAGAAAGGTGAAAGAAGAAACAAACGCACATGCCCAAATGCCAGGAAAACAAAGGTGAAGTCTTATTAAAAAGAGCCGTATGGGTCTGAACGCATGTGTCTGTGCTGCATATTTTCTAGTTGACTTGGGGCTGTGTGTCCAGGAACCACCAGCGTGAAAAAGCAGCAGCTCCTGCCTGGGACATTAGTCACCTTCTCTGGAGGCATAATTGTCCTTCTTTTCTTTGGTAACCTGTTACCTTCCATGGTGACAGGTTTGTTTTTCCATGACATTCCCCCTGCTCAGGCATTCCTACCCGGGTCCATGACACACCCGTTCAATGGTATGTAGGTAGAATTCTGGAATTCTATATATTTAGTTGGGAGGAAGTTACACCTTTATCTCCACTAACCTTTAATCTGTGCTTAGCCTTTACTTATGAATGTGAGTAACAAACTACAATGTATGAGTAGTACTGGTGACTTTGTCAATGATAGAAACCATAGGTACTTTCACGTTACAGATGTTGCAATGATTTTGGAAAAAAGTCAACGTGTTACTGTAGAAATTATGGTAATCTAATGTGTTAAGAAACAAAGCACATGTATTACTGTGTATAATTTGAATTTTATTTTTAATAACTATGAAGTATAATTGCTTATTTTATATGTATTTTAATTGGTGTACTTAAAATCATTATTCTGAGAACAGAACCAAAGGTTTTTTACTTTATGGATTTAAAGTCATTGTGCTGAAATGGAATCCATCCCCAGGTGTCCTAAGACTGCCAAAATGGTCTGTGGCACAGGAGAGGTTATGGACCCTGACCCAGCAGGTGCCAGTGGTGACACAAATGCATAAGTGCCCAGACTTGGGACACAGGCTCTGCCACTGATTGCCTGTGTGATGTGGCACGAAATGCTTCTCTCCTGTTTTGACATTTGTTAGATGTTTTCTGATTCTGTGGCATCTGGTGTACTTTTTTTAGGCTCTCAAATTACTCTGAAATCAGGATTAGCATCAGCCAGTCCTTAGAACTGGAAAAATACTTAAGTACAATTTAAAAAATTTGTTATCCAATTTATTGGGGTGATGTTGGTTATTAAAATCACATAGACTCCAAGTGTGCAATTCTACGATAGATCATCTTTACATTGCCTTGTGTGTTCACTACCCAATTCAGCCATTTTCCCAGTAACCTCTACTTTGACTTTTTCCAGCTTGTGAAATCATGGCTTTCTATTCCCCACTATGGAGAAGGGGAGTAACACACTTGAGGATAAATCAGCAAGTAATTATGAAGCACCTCCTAGGACAGCAACCTTCTTTCAGAAGCTTGTCTTTACGTTTCCCCTGTCTGCTGCCAGCACAATAGAATCCTGCCTGTTAGAAGAGAACGCTAGTCGCTAGTCCGTTTATCCCTCCTAATCTTTTTCTGCCCAGTTTAAAAAGACCCCCCATGGGCCTAGCGCTGACGGTGAATGCGCTAAGCCCTCCCTCGACGAGGCACGCTTGAAAGTAACTTGGCTCCCACAGTCCTGGCTGCAAGCAGCCAGCCTTGCTGGGAGAAAACTTGACAATTTTCTTTCTACCTTAAAAATCCTCCTGATTTAGGTCCAAACTTTCAATTTGAGGTACAGCTGGGCACAGTTCTGACAACACTCATGTTTTCCCTGTAGAACCAGAGCTACTTAGAAATGGCTTAGGTTAGATAATTAGCCGTAGGTGGTTGTCGTGGCGTTTCAGAGCAGGAAGAGAGGCTTTGGGGATCAGCTGATCCCCATTAGTTTGGAGGGATACAGGGTCCACCTCTGTTTCTCTGCTGCAGCAGCCACTGTGCTTCTCTGTCGGTGTCACAGGGGCTGCGGTTGGCCCTTCAGCACCCGCAGCCAGCAGGGTACCTGGCACAAGTGTCTGTGAGTATCGATGCTGAAGCCTGGAGGGCATATGATTGTAATTGGATCATGGGTCCAACTGGGAGTGTCTGCTGAGGGGGGTGTGGAGGAGACGCTCGTGGCTGGTGCAGGGAGGCTGCTGAGGTCCACTCACCACTGGGCCCTTGCACAGCACCGGACCCCAACCCGGCCTGAGCAGCAGCGGGCAGGAAGTCAGAAATTCAGCAGGTGCCTCTCAAAGTGCCAGCTTCTCTTCATAACTGCAGGAGGAAATTGGGATTAAAAATGGGCATATGTGTTAACAAAATATGAGCCCGTTTTATTTGAAAAGAACCTGAAGAGAAATGATTTGTGGTGGCACCAGTGAATGGTGAGAGAGCACAGCCTTTTCTAACGCAAAACACTGGTAGCTTCTGCCTCAACTTCTCTCCTTTTCCAGCTTGGAGTGCTCGCTGGAATCACCCAGGCTGCACGCAGACCAATAAAATAAAAATCCCTGAGGGCATCGGGAGTTTAAAAAACTCCCCAGGTAGATGAGCAGGGTCCTCCAGGAAGCAAATGCTAAATGGGAGGCGCCTGTGTATGCAGTTTATTGGGGTAGATGCTTGTGAAAATCCAAATGAAAATGAAGGCAGAATTTAGGAAAAGTTTAGTAGCACTGACCTGATTATTTTGACCTTGAGATCATCCTTTTATACCTTTCTGTAGTCAGCCTTTTAGTTCTGGAGTTGGCCCTTAGCCTGCGGGACTTTGTGCGGTGATTTTTAAGTGCTTATATGTATGCCACCTCCTTCACCCACTAAGCTCCTTGAGGACAAGTACGCTGTCCAACCATGTCCCACACCCAGCTCATAGCACAGGGCCTGGCCCAGAGTCAATCTACATCAAGGGCAAACATAAAAGGACAAAGGCACCAAGAGGTTACAGGCCGGCTTGGCTGGAAAAGAACAAGATATCATCTTCAAAGAACATTTAATACCCTACCAGCTATTTCTGTTGATGAATATGTTTATTATCTTGTTGTATCTGTTCAACACTTCGGTAGCCACTACTGCGTATCGGGCGCTGTTATAAGCCATTTACCAACATGAGCTTATTTCACTCTCCCGAGAGCCTTTGCCTGCTACCACGGGCTGTAGGACTCAGCCAGGAGACGCCATGGGGGCTCTGGGGCAACTTGGGTGGCTTCACAGAAAAGGAGGCTTTGAGCTGCTCTTCAAAGAAAGTGTAGAACTAGGCAAGGAAGGTGAGGACGGAATTCAAGGAACGGAAAATGGCACGTGTAGAAGGGTGAAGTTAGAACTATTTATTACTCTTCGGGGGAACAGGGAGCTGAGGTGGGAGCGGGCAGCCAGAGGACAGCAGTGAGCCCAGAGTACCCAGCTGTGGGGTGCCCGGCTTTGGCTTCTTATCTGACGCATCAAGGACATTCCCTGTTGACACATATTCATCCAAATCACGTGGGCAAAAGGGGCTTGTGAATCTAAGAGTTAAAAATGACACAGTACTTTTTGGTCATATATGGGGATAATCAGTCTCCTAGGGTTGGAGAGATCACATAAATGGAGACCCGGATGCCCTCAGCAGCCTCCAAGCCGAATTGTCACCCCTACTTACTCTGGTCTTTCTTCTTTGTCACCCTAAATATTCCCACTTTGTTCCTCATACAATAGGCTTTCATGGTTCTTCATCACCTTGTTTACCCTTCTCTAATTGTGGTCTAATCTGGATATTTTATTCTTACACTGTGGGGTCTGATCCTCCAGGTGAGGCCTGCCACCTGAGAGGAGACATGTCTTTTCATTTTCATCATTCCAGATATTGTCTTATTAATGAGAACAAGGATCACAGCTTTAAAAAAAAAAAAAAAAAACATTCACCTGGCTGATGTGGCTCTGTGGGTTGGTTCCAGTCTGCAAACCCAAAGGTTGCTGGTTTGATTCCTAGCCAGGTAGGTCTCCAGCCAGGTCCTCAGGTGGAGGCAGGTGAAAGGCAACTGTACACTGATGTCTCTCTCCCTCTCTACCTTTCTCCCTACACCTCTCTCTAAAAATAATAAATAAAATATTTTTTAAAAAAGCAGAAAGAAAAAGGCAGAAGGGTGTTTCCTTATCCTGCTCTTTCTTTGGACACAGTTTCTTCCCTTATCTAAAGGAGGATTTGAAAAATGTGAAAATGAGGAAATGAATCTCCTAAAATCCAGGTGGAGAAGATCTAACATCTCAAGCATTTGGCAGGACACATGATCACCCACTGGGCCTCTTACCTGTCTTGACCCTCAGGGCCCTTTGTCTCTCTCTTCTCAGGAGCTCAGCCATGACCCAGAAGATGTTCACAAACTCCAGGGAGCGGTGGAGGCAGCACAACGTCAACAGCGCCTTTGCCAAGTTGAGGAAGCTCATCCCCACTCACCCGCCAGACAAGAAGCTGAGCAAAAACGAAACACTTCGCCTGGCAATGAGGTACATCAACTTCCTGGTCAAGGTCTTGGGGGAGCAAAGCCTGCAGTCACCGGGAATGGCTGCGCCGGGAAACATCCTGGGACTCTTCCCCCAAGTACCCCACCCACCGGACAGGACAGCACTCGGTGACCACCAGGTTCCCTCACCTGGCCCGAGCCACCACAGTCCTTAGTGCGGCTCGGGCTGTCATCAGCCAGGGAAACGCCTGTTCAGAAGTCACTGGCCACTGACATCCACGTGCATGTTGCAGGGTCAACTTGAATTATTTATGATGCATGAATTTAAGTTTCATAGGAGGTGGCTCGGGGCCAGCCAGCAGCAGGGAGCAGCAAAGAGTCCATGAGCATTGGAGTCCATTACCCCTGGGGCTCCAGGCAAAGCATCCTGTTTCTGTCTATTTTACATATCCAAGATCTACGTGAGATGTTGTTTGAAGGAAAAACAATCCTAGGTTAAAAGCAGGTTTGAAAATCACTGTTTCACTCTATGATTTCAGTTACAAGGAAGAAGTTTTTCTTACAACGCATTTCAGATGATTAGAAAATGCTTCACTTGGCACATACTTTAAAGTTTGTTTTGAAAAGTGTAGCATGTTTGATCAAGGGCGAACAAAATAATTCTTCAAGTTGACGAATGTAAAGATAGCCCTTGCAGAAAAAATATCTGGGAGCTGGGTGGGAAAATCTAGAGAAAAGGCCCTCCAGACATGGGAGGATCTCGGGAACACAACAGATACATCTGAAAAGAGCTCCACATCCTTTATCTTCATGGAAGTGTGAGGTCTTACCTGTATTGAGCCACTTCTTTATGTGTTATCTCCAAAGCCCCCCCAAAATGGTGGATTGTATCTGTGAGAGGCAAGGACTTGATACTTCATGAATTAGAGTTTCTAGTTTTTCATGAAAAACAGTTGCAATAGGTTATCCAACCCCTCAGTTTCACCTGTCATGTAGTAATACTTTCAATTCAGCCTGCGTTCCTGCTGGTTTAAGACCCATAAATTCAAATATAATTATGGAAATCCAAACATTGCCATTTAACGACTCACTTAACAGAGAGTTAAGTTTAAACAAAAGATTTAGAGTAGACAATAGGACTGTGATACCAGACCTTAATGAATTAATTAATTTGTAATTTGTCTTCCCTGCTGTGGAGCATTAGCTCAATGTTATGCCATGAGGGATGGCACCCACCGGTCAGTGGAGCAGGTGGACCTGGCATAACTCAATGCCATGTGCCACCCTGATGGTGCTTGGATTCAGAGAGGAATTCCACAGCTGAGTCCAGACTACAAATAATGCCATTTGATTGTCTCTGGGACATTTTATTTTCCCAAAGTTCTTGATGGTACATTGGGAAAATGTACTGAACCACCAGTAGGACATTGATGGATTTGCAATTATGGATTTCCAGTGAAAATAGAGGAATTTAATTCCCTATCCCTCTGGAAAGAAGATTATTTGACTTATGAAAGGTTGAAATGAGCCTCTTTGGTTTGGTAATTGGAAGAAAGTTGGATGAGGCCCCATCAAAATCTCATTCCTGCCAACAGCAAGGCTATTATGTCATTAAACTCTACATAGCATTCACACTCATGGCACATTGTGTTTATCAGAAGCAATGCATTTCCTTCTAACTCCTTTCTTTAAATTGCATTCAGTAAACTTCCCTGTGGGCCCAGAACAGTCCAGGGAAGCACATAAGCACAGAGACCATGGGATTTCCCTACAGGGTGCATTTCTTTTTTCTCACGACTTTAGGTGGCTTTGAGGTTGTCCCCAGACTACCAAAGCTTTGATGATAGTTGTCCATTGAGCAACATTACTTCCTCTCTCATTTGTCATGAAATCAAAATCACACTTTTGACAGTATTTTTTTATGAGCTTCATTTTAACATGTTGCAGAGGAAAGGTGCCGAGGGCCTTCCCCTTGAAATGTAACAGACTGTTCCTAAAAAGATGCAAGGAGATTGAGGTATCATTCAATTATGTGAGGGGGATAATTATTTAAATAAACCCCTTTGATAAATGAATAAACATTTAAAATATTACTTCATCCAATTCACCTCTTAAATGAATTGCAAGCTTGGATTTTAGTGTATCAAGATGTGTGTTAGGTCAAAAATGACTGTCAAAAGAAATTTTAGATGTATGTGGACCAAAACCATGGCAGGATATTCATCAGACAAGAAGCTAATTCCGAAGTCATAATTCCTATGGTCCTCCTTGGTGTCCTATACTTGGTGATTGCAATAGTTAGAATTTACGGTGCAAACGTATTGTATCACTTGAACCCCACAGAAGAGTTTCGGCAGGTGTTATCATCTCTGCGACAAAACACGTGTTAGGTCTGCCAAGGAAACCACTGGAAACTCCTGGACACCAGTTAGAAACAAATCCATTTATTCAAGTAGATTATTTAGATTGGCTAATTCTACTCATATGACAGAGAAGAGAACAGGTTCAGAGGGTTTGAAAATAGCTTTGCAGAGGTCACAGGGGTGATTAGTGGAAACCGAGTGCTGGGTCGGTCTTTTGATCCAGCATCCTGCCTTTCTACAGCCTTGTTCGGCCGCTATTTTAAGATGAAAAATGAACAAGCATCTTATGGTTAGACTCATCTCTTTTCAACAGTGCTCCATAATTGTCTCTGCCTTTTTACTTCTCGGGCCGGTACTCCGTCAGATGAACCACACCAGCCAGGGCGCGCTCTGCCCTTTTAATGAACTTGAATTACTGTGCGTTGTAGAATGTGATTAGAAGTATCACTCCAATCCCTTCCTGGTCTTTGGGCTAAGATCAAGTGTAGAAGTATCAACCAAAGATTTTACCCGTTGTTTTGTGATATTTTTACCATTCATCCTAATTGACTATTTAATAACTTATTGAAAATAAATTAAGAAAAAAATTGTTCTTTTTCTTCTTTCTCTAAAGAATTTCGTAAGTTAACCAAGCACGTCATCTACCCGTTCAGTCTGTTCTCGCAGCCAGTATTCTGGCTTTGAACTCCCCCTCCCCCACTGTCTTCCATCCAGAAAAAAAATGCTGCACCCCAGCAAACCAGGCCAGTTGTAGCCTGACCCCGACATATCCTTTCTTTTACCTTCCACAGTCCACTGAGTGTACTGTATGTGCTAAGGAGACCACTTTGCTTGTTGGTCCTCAAACGTGCCCCAACCCTTCCGTACTGCTGACTCGGCAATTCTCTCTGCTCCCGTGAATGTCCCCATTCGCGTCTGTTTCACTCACCCTTCCACCCGCACCAAGTTCCACCTGCTGAAATCCTTCATGAGTGATCTGAAACACCACTCCTTCAGGAAGCTTGACTCAAACATCATTTCTTACATCAAGTCCTCCCGGATATCCACCATTCTACTCTCACCTCCCGTCTTCCTTAGAATCCCGTCATGCACTTTCCAGCACTCATTTCCTCCACCCTGTGCTTCAGTTGTCTGTGCCGATGCTGTCCCCTGCTCCTTGGCACAGTGACACTTTCTCTCTAACATCTAATCCACAAGATGGCCCTGCCAGTGACCTCACTTTCACAATGAGAGAACGGGACCCAGGCTGGCTCGGTCAGGCATACCCCAGCCTCCCCTAAAAGACGGCATTGGTGTGCAACTTGAACAGTCCCAATTGTACTGAGAAACCCAAAGTCTGAAGCTTTTCTTAAATGTGTATTTCTCATCGTATCCACTTGTCATGGCCCCGGCACCACCTGCTGCATGAGGTTTCATCAGCTAAGAATGGCTGGAGATGGCCACACTACGCATCAGCTATGCACAACAGGCTTTGTCCTTAAAAAGGCAGAAGATGAAAGGGGTCTGGGAGAATGGACAGCTTAACTGCTGACCCACAGGTCAAAGGTTAGTTAAAAGTCACATCCTTAACAGGTCAGAGATAAGGAGGGAACCTAAAATCTCAACGGTGGTGCAAAGAGAGGGATTTAAAGTGGCAGGTACTAGGAAATACCCAGGAAGGAATGTAGTTAAAGGACTGCAGTGAGCCAGGGCCCAAGTCTCGTAAACAGAACATGCACTTCGGGGGCTCTCGGAGTTAACTCTAAACAGGGACACTTTCCATTGTGCGTTCTCTTTATTGCTAATGACCCATCACAGAAAGATTTTAATGAGCACTAGATTTTTACATACACCTTAGTCAGGTTTATAATCTACCAAATAACTTATACTCTAAGAATATGATTTTTTTATTCTTATGGCTGGTATGGCTCAGTGGATTGGTACCAGCCTGTAAACCCAAGGGTCGCTGGTTCGATTCCCAGCCAGGGCACATAACCAGGTTGCAAGCCAGGTGGGTCTCCAGCCAGGTCCGTAGCTGGAGGCAGGTGAAAGGCAACCATAGGTTGATATTCCTCTCCCTTTCCTCCCTTCCTGCCCTTCTCTCTGAAAAGAATGAATGCAATTTTTAAATAAATAAATAAGTAATAAAAATAATGAATAAAATCTTGGAAAAAAAAAGCTTTCCAGAGCTCAAGAATTCCCTGGTAGTCGAATGACTTGAGCTGCTGAATTTCTGGATAACTTGAAAAAAAACCCAGATTATTCAATCTGAGCATACACTTGAGCTTAAGTAATAATTATCCTTCTAGAAATGCACTACAAAGAAATACTCAGAATTATGGTCAAAGAATTATGCATATGGATATCTACTTCATTATACATACAAGTAAAATTGTAAGAATTACAGCCAAGATTCACTGAGTGCTTACTGTACGCCAGGCACTGTGCCAAGAGCTTCCTGTGAATTAGCTCACATAATCTGTGTAACAGTGTGCTCTTGTAGGAGTTGATTGAACTTGCCCGAGTTTCCCACAGAGTTCTTAAGTCTTTTGACCCTGACCACCTTAATGGAACTTCATGGACCAGACATTAGAGGTCTGTCCCGAAAGTATTGAGTCAATGTCAACATAATTAAAAGTTTGTCCTGATACATTTGGGACATATCTCATGACTAAGTAAAGATTTATCCAAGCCATGCAAGGAAATGTCTTAATATTATACATCCCTTAACAATTTTGATATTGAAAAGCACTTCATTGAGATTTATTACCTGGTCCTTATTTGGGGGAGAGGGCAGTGGAAACCCCGCCCTGTCCTGGGCTGCAGAAGGCAGAGCTGTACACAACCTCAACCCTGTCACCCAGCCTCCCTCACAAGGTGTCTGTCCTGCTGGGTTCCCCAGTGGAAGGCAGAAGCAGAACAGAGGGTGGGCGGAGGGAAAGAGGTCAAGGTATTTATACTCCTCTCCCCTCCCTCTTCAGTCAAAGCCCTGATGGAAGCCCCCTTTCCTGGCCACACCTTTGCGAAGGTTCCGGTAGCACTGGGGACACCAGGGGATGATAGCAGACCCAGAACCCGCCTTTACCCGGCTAGCTCTTTCTGGGCCTGCATTTTTTGGGGGAAGTTATCATCAATTTTTATTTCTTGGTTTTGTTTATTTTTTCCGTCCTGCTTTTGGCTCTTACTTCCATGTAAGAAGGGAAAAAGGAATCACTTGCTTGGAAGTCAATATTTGCTATACGTACACATAGGTGAGCATTTCCTTCTTAGTTTTCAAAATAATGAAAAGCTCCGTTATGCCCGTCAACCTGCTTCTAGCAGAGGAAGGTGCACTCAGCCAGAAATGTCCCCGGCTTCACCTAGTACGGTAACAAGCTGACTGCTGGGCTTTCCCTTTGTGGTTTCTCAGGAAGCACACATCACCACAGGCCCGAAACAACGCCAGCACCTAGCTGTGTTTCTCTGTCCCCAGAAATGAAGAAAGATACAGAAGCCCCATCCAGAAAGTACCAAAATCAAACATCCGATGAACTTCGCTCCCTACCAGTAAACCCCTTATCAGTCTCTTGCAAGAGATTCCAAAAAGCTTATCTCAACGGACCGATCCCAGGGCTGACCCACTCTCAATGCTGAGTAGGAATCAAACCGGCTTTCTCTTCTGGCAGCGAGCCCCGCTTTGCCAATCCAGATAAATCAATTAATGGGATGCAGAGCTGCTGTCCCGCCTTTCTCTTCCCCACGCTTACCACCCTGAGCCTTTCCCGGAATCCGCGTCCCCTGTTTAATACCATCTAAGAGTCCTTGTTGACAAGAGGGCTTGTGCAGGTGCAAGATTTGGGGCCAGCAGCACCCCTTTCCTTCCCAGCTCCAGGCTCCGCTCTTTGTGAGCCGCTCTCCTTTTTCTCTGCTTTTCAGTCCAAAGACGCCCCTCAGCAGCTAATCTAATCGGATTATGTTAATTTGTACTTCATGAACCTGAACAGCAGAACTAGATCTGCAGAGGGCTAAGGCCAGGAGAGGCGCAACAACTTTGTTGGTAAACCTACCCCCCCACCCCACCCCCGCAAATGCAAAAAGAAAGCCCATCCTGTGTTTAGCCCCACAAAGCTGCTACTCTGGGAAGCCCACAACGCCCTTGACAGTTTAGAGTGCCCAGAGGCGGTCTGCGTTCAGGAGAGCAAAAAGGCCGTACTGTGGACCACAATGACAAGGCTGTTTTCCCCTATGAGAAAGGAAGGTTCTTCTTCTTCCTTCTTCCCAATTTACTCACATTTCCTCTCTTGCCTGATCAATATGTAAGTTTCGAGGCTGAAACCAGTTGGTACAATTCCACAAACATTTATTAGTACCTACTACCCATTAAGAATGGCATTTGGTGCTGCAACAAACATGTCTTAGGACTTCGTACTTGCTCTTCAGAATTTATACTGTGGTAGGGAGAGGCATTTCAAGTACAAAAATTAGAAAACACCTGCATGAGGCGACTGCAGTTTTTAAAACATTTGTTCTCTTTGCCCCTTGTTGGCTGAGCCGGCTAGGCACCTTCCCCAGTCTCCCACAGGTGATTTTGAAAATAACCATGTCCACAAAAGCTTTGTTTTTTTTTTTCCATAATATATAACTTAACCTTCATAACAGACTGTGAAATAAATAAAGCTCCTATTTTCAATTTCATTTTCAAGTGTTGACTTTGAGACTTAGAGACCTTAAATGGCACATCCAAGAATGATTACCCAGTTAATAACTGAGTTCCTGATTCAGAATCAAGAGTTTCCAGCCCCTACCCCCAGGATGCTGCCTTCCATAGGCTGGTGGGGTCCTACTCCATTCTACGGTGTATGGGTGGCACTAAATAAAATCTTTAAAAAAAATAGCTACAGCTTAACAAAGTATTTTTCTTTTTTTTTTTTAAACTAGGAAAGATTAGTTATCCATGGTTTTGTGTATTGGGGCTTCTTATAAAAATATGGAGTTCTTTATTGTCTCTTTTTCCATTATTCACAAAGATCAACTCCCTGGCCCGGTATGTGACACTTAACTTTCCATTATGGTGTTCTTTCCTGCAACTCCATGCCAGTTCCCCAGTCCAAATAGTAGCTAGCCTTCGGACTTTCTGGGAAGAGGGTAGTGGAAGGATGCCACGTGTAGGAGGTATTGCAGAAGTTGGCAGCAAGGCTTCAGCTCCACCATTTGTCCACTTTCGCAACCCCAGTCCCCATCTGCTGAATGCTGCGATTGCCCTGGCACCAGCAGCCCCTTGCCACTCTGAGAGATATAAAAGATGATCTGTTTTCCGAGTCCAGTCTTTAGTAGCAGTATGTCATGGAACAGGTGCCACAGGAGGTACCAGTAGACATAGCAGTGGGGGTTAGAGACCTCTTAATATAACCCTGGAGGCGAGTCATGTACATAATGCTTGGCCCATGCTTCTGTGGCAGTTTTTATAAACAGGCGCATGAGAAAAAAGGTCACTCCACAAAATAGTTCATCTAATAGTGGCTGACTTGCCTAAAGGACAGTTGTTGTTTCATCTACTTTCCACAGAAATGGTCACATCTTTTCATGGACTTGAACTTGGGCTTCTACAAGAGAGCTGTTACAAATTCTAGACTTGTAGACCAGGGACCTCAAGTTTCAAGTCTCTGCTTTTAGTTGGAAGCTGGACACATTGTGAGTGAAGATCTGGGAGAAGGCCACTGTTCAGTGGCCTAATTTACTGCCGTGTGATTAGCTAGAAGCCTCCTGAAAGAGATCCTCTGCTTCACTGTGCTGTATGTACAAAGCAGGGTTATGACTCTAGTGCATTTGCTGAGCAGCTCTTTCCCAGGCTTGCTTGCTTGCTCACTTTTATAAAAAAAAGTTATTATTTTCAGAGAAAAGGGCAGGGAGGGAGGAAGAAAGGGAGAGAAGCCTCAATGTATGGGTGCCTTTCACCGGCCTCCAGCTACGGACCTGACTGGAGACCTGGCTTGCAACCTGATTATGTGCCCTGGCTGGGAATCAAACCAGCGACCTTTGGGTTCACAGGCCAGCACCTTATCCACTGAGCCACACCAGCCAGGGCTGTTTCCCAGTCTTTCTTAACCTTTTGAGTTTGTGTAATAGGTTGATCTTCCAAGAGCTCTTCTAGTACCTGGTGCTTCCTGCTTGTCAGGCTGTGCAGCCTTTGTTCAGTGGTCTGTGTGCCACTAGATGAAACCCCCCCCAGAGCCTGGAGGTGATCTTCATGTACACATGACTGATTAAGATGCCTGCACCGGCTTCAGCATACCACTTCTGATGGCAGTTGTTAGGGGAGTTGATGCATCCTCATCCCTATCCTCACTGGCTCTCATGATCCAGAAATTTAGTGGAGAAAAGTTGCTGAATGAATTTTGAGCCTGACTTCAGGAGCTGTTGCCACCTGACTTTAGAGGACAAAGTGCCTACTAAAATTTGCATGTCTAGAGACCAAATTGTATGTTTGTTCAAGCAACAGCTTGAGACAAGAACCTTACTCCTACTTAGCCGGAATTACTTCCCTTTCAGGAAGAAGAGAGCCCTAGCAAAATCCAGGGTCATGTAATTTAGGGGCCTCACAGTGTACTTGGCATCTGACCCTCACTCCTTGCCCCCAGTTTGTAAGCAGCTCTGCCCCTGAACATTAAAAAAAGTGTAAGAGCCCTGGCTGATGGCACAGAGGATAAGGCGCCAGTCTGTGAACCCAAGGTCGCTGGTTCGATTCCCAGCCAGAGCACATAACGAGGTTGCAAGCCAGGTCTCCAGCCAGGTCCCCAGCTGGAGGCAGGTGAAAGGCAACCATACATTTATGTTTCCCTCTTTGCCTCTCTCCCTACCCTCTCTCTCTGAAAAATAATAAATAAAATCTTTAAAAAAGAAGTATAGGATGTGAATAGCCAACCATTCTTAGGACCTGAGATTACTAGCAACCAAACCTGAACTCCAGGATGGTTATTATTAACTTCATCTGCTTCAGAGGGATTTCTTCAGGAAAGACTGCAGAAGAGTAAGGAACTAAGGACGCTGTGTGCATCTTAGCTACTATTTCTCAGTGTTCAGGAAGAAACCTTTGACTTAGCTGGTGACACAACAATGCCTTTGATGGATTACAAACACTTGAAACATGAATTAGGTAGGTTTGTACTTTGGTTTACTCTGTTGCTCCCACAATTAGGTTTGTTCTAGAGAGGCAGAGTGCAGCTGGGTAGTCTAGAATATTTATTAGAAAATGTCATTCTTCCCCTTTCATTAAAAAATATACATATATATATTAAGATTTTATTCATTATTTTTAGAGACCGGGGAAGGGAGAGAGGTATCAATGTATGGTTGCCTTTCATCTGCCTCCAGCTGGGGACCTGGCTGGAGACCTGGCTTGCAACCTGGTTAGGTGCCCTGGCTGGGAATTGAACCAGCAACCTTTGGGTTCATAGGCTGGCACCTTATCCTCTGTGCTACCAGCCAGGGCTCTTATACTTTTTTTTTAATGTTCAGTGACCTTTGGGTTCCCAGGCTAGTGTCTTATTCACTGTGCCACCAGCCAGGGCTTTCAATTAAAATATTTTTGAAGTCTAAAATATATGTTAAAAGTGCACACATATTACAAGTGCAACTGTGAATTTTCACAAAGTGAACACACCAATATCATGAAATGGGACCAAAGCTCCAGAAGCCCCTCTCCTCCTGTCTCCAAGAGCAGCCCCTGTTCTGACTTCAGACTCCATGGATTAGTTCTGCCTGTTTTTGAATTTCATATAAAGAGAGGCAGGCAGAATGTACTTAAAAAAAAAATCTCAACCTGGGCTGGTGTAGCTCAGTGGACTGAGTGCCAGGCTGTGAACCAAAGGGTCTTCAGTTCAATTCCCAGTCAGGGCACATGCCTGGGTTGTGGGCCAGGGGTGCAAGAGGGACAACCACACAATGATGTTTTTCAACTTTTTCTTCCTCCTTACCCCTCTTTCTAAAAATAAATAAACTCTTTTTAAAAATCTCTGGCTTCTTTCAATATTATTTTTGAGATTCATTGATGTTGATAAGGGCAGCAGTATTTCATTTCCTGTGTAGAATATTGTACATATATTTTAAGTGTGCAACACAATTTATTCATTCATATTACTTTTGATGAACATTTGGGTTGCTATCGGTGTGGGGCTATTGTAAATAATGCTGCTATGAACATTTGAGTTTATGTCTTTTGGTGAAGCTGTGTTTCTCTTAGGAATGGAATTGCTGGGTCTGAGGATACCCCTGTTCACCAGCAGAAAGCAACAGTTTTCCAAGTGGGTATACCCATTCCTCCTCTCACCAGCAATGTAAGAGAGTTCAAGTAACTTTACCGCCTCATCAGCACTTGGGATGATCTCTCTTGCATTTTAACCATTTTAATGAGCATGTGGTAGGTTCTTACCGCAGTTTTAATTTGCATTTCCATGATGACTATTGAAGTGGAGTTTACTGGTTATTTGGATACCCTCATTTATAAATTACCTGTTGAAATTTTTTGCTTAGCTTTGTACTGAATTTAAAAAATAATAATCAGTTGTCTTTTACCTATATTTATGTGAGTTCTTTATATTTTTTGGGTAGGACTCCTTTGTTGGAGGTAAATACACCTAGCAAGTACCTTTTTCCTCTTATTCTCTTAATAGTGTCTTTTGTCATTGGAAGTGCTTAATTTTAATGCAACCCTAATTATCTTTTTTTCTTTTTTCTTTTTTTTTTTTTAATGATTAGAGCTTTTTGTAAGAATGTGTCCTTTGGATAGCAAATACTTTTGGCTGCAACTCTTCATCTTTTTGGGAGAAATTGTTGTTTGGCTCCTGCCAAGTGTTAGTTTCGATAGTTTAATTATGGTTAGTCATCCATACCTTGTCATAGAGGTGTTTCTTGCTTCATTGGCCTGGCTTTGTTCACCTGACATTATGTCTGGTAATGTTTAAGCCAAAGAACTGAATCTCTTCTGGTCCTTGGGTTGGACTCCATAGTCTCAGGTATAATCTGACTGACCAGGTTTGCCACTTACCCACTCTAACTAGCGAGTCTCAACATTCCCTATATCTAATTTTATCCTCAGTCTCTCTTCTGGTTATGGACTTGCAACAGCTGTTAGCTTAGTTGTCTTAATCTTCGTCTGCTATGCTTCCAGCCTCTCTTTAGAATATGCACAGGCTAGTTTAATTAATTAATTAATCAAGTTTTACTTTGGCACCTCAAAGTTAGGTGAATTTAGAGGACTGGGGGCCCCTTATGAGATCTCAGTATTATAGGAAAGGGATGAGAGCTAAGACTTATCAAGCAGATACCATGTATCAGGTACTATGGTAAGCAATTTATATGCATGCTCTCTTAACTGTCAAAAAAAACACTGAAGTAAAAATTGTTAATCCTTGGTTAAAGGTGAAGACTCAAGCTACAGAGATTTAGCAACTAAGGTTACACAGTAAGTAGGATGTCTGGCTAGAGACTGTGTATTCTTTGTTACCACTGTCCTTCACTGTCTCCCAAGATGAAAAAGTTTCCCAAGTGAACTCCTATGTATAGAGTCAAGGATACAGTTTGATATGCAGCCATTGGCTGGCTAAGACTCCTAGAGAGGTAGCTGAAGAGGTAGAGGGAAAGACTTTGCTATTATGATATGAGAGGCCCCATCTGAAAGATGAGATCCATGTTTATAAATAAACTGATTGTCCAGCTGACTCTGCTGAGGGATAGGAAAAGCTTTATGAAAGGTTGTCTGTGATGGAGTTCTAGTTTGTGAACTGGTTAGAGGGGAAAAATAGATTTCCATGTTTAACTCCCTTTGGGAAATCATCCCCTGACATAATCATAATGTCTATAAGAAATTATGCTGTTATTGGAAACATTCTTTTTAGCTTTCCCCCCATGAAAGTTGATAACTAATTTTTTGCATGCAAAACTGTGGATAATAACTACTAATAGACTTCTACATTTTACAGATTTTACATCTCACTTATACAGAATTATAGAACACAGTAACCCCTGAAATTGCTAGAACATATGTACTATCCATTCATTCCTATACAGTTCCACTAATTGAACGTGGACTTTAAAAACAGACCTGTGTGCCCTGGCTAGTGGCATAATGGATAAGGTGCCAGCCTGCAAACCCAGCCAGGGCACATGACCAGGTTGCAAGCCAGTTCTCTAGCCAGGTCCGTGGCAGGAGGCAGGTGAAAGGAACCATACATTGATGTTTCTCTCCCTCTCTGCCTCTCTCCCTTCCCCGGTCTCTAAAAATAATAAACAAAATCTTTAAAAAGATGAAATGAAATAAAATGAAATAAAAACAGACCTGGCTGCTATGTAATGTAGAAACATCCTAAATGAAAGCTAGACAGCTTTGGGGTTTAACAATGAGTATGTTTTACTGTTCATGGTCCTATAAGGGCAGCTTTACATGGAATGATTTGCCTTTGTGATTGATATAGGTAAGAATGCACTTGCAATTGCACTTGACCTCTCTTTCGTTTTTTCTTCCTTTCTTCCTTCTTTCTTTTTCTTTCTCCTTCCTTCCTTCCTTTAGAGTTTATTCATTATTTTCAGAGAGAAGGGTAGGGGGGAAGAAAGGAAGAGAAACATCAATGTATGGTTGCCTTTCACCTGCTTTCAGCTATGGAGCTGGCTGGAGACCTGGCTTGCAACCTGGTTATGTGCCCTGGCTGGGAATCAAACCAACAACCTTTGGGTTCGCAGGCCGGCACCTATCCACTGAGCCACCAGCCAGGGCCTTGTTTGTATTTCTGACCTCTCCTGTTGTTTGGACACATTTATGAATCTCTAGGTAGGGTTCCTTTTGTTTACCCAAATATCATGTGCACACTCTGTTCTCACTGGTAATGTTTTGTCTTAGTCAACTCATCTACACAGATCACTGACATTTTGTGAGTTCCTAGCTTTAGCTACATGCACTTTTTTTCAGACTTATTCATCAACCTCATTTTGATTTCTCTCCTTTGCCTGCTTTCTGATGTAACAGATGTTAAATGGGACTTGTTATCTTAAAACTTTAGCTAGGGTTCCTAACATAGATGTTACCTCCATATTCTAAAGAGGCACTAGACCATACAAGCAGGACTTAATTAAAGATAACTGATTTAGAGACCTTCACTGCCAACAGCCCAAAAGGTCAAAAATTTGAAAGGAAACGCATAGAGCAGAACTCAAAAGAGTTAGAGTGTTTTTGCTTTTTTCCAAAAGGTCAAAAATTTGAAAGGAAACACATAGAGCAGAACTCAAAGAGTTAGAGTGTTTTTGCTTTTTTCCCCATCTCTATGAGGATAGAGGTGCTTCACTCTCCCAAGCCAATTCAGACTCTATTTAAATGTGTAATGAATTCATTTTCTCATATAATAGTTATGTCTGAGAGAGCTAGCTGGTACCTTCAGTTACCTGCTATTTTCTTGACCTTTCTCCATGGTCACAAGATGGATGTCCTGGCTCAATAGCCAAAAAAAAAAAAAAAAAAAAAAAGGTAAAAGAAGAAAAACACATCTCAAGGACACAGATAATTTTTTAAAATCCACATTGTTTTCATTAATGTCTTTGTTCTCTTACAAATACCACATTGTCTTGATTATTGTAGTTGTGCAGTAAGTCTTGAGGGTGAGTAGTCAGTCCTCTAGCTTTGTTCTTCACTTTTTCCAGAAGCATGTCAACAGACTTTCTATTCAGTTTCAACTGCCAATATTCTAACACTTGGCCACCCCTTGCTGAAAGGCTGGAAAAGGCCTATTTAATGTTTTAACTCAACAAGTAGAGTTGGATATGCTTGTTGGGTTTGCCATCTGTTGGTGCCTCTATTACTGTAGATGTTGGGAGACCTTGGAAACCACAAATGTACCCACGAAGGAGTCAGCACTGGGAGCCTGTCATAAAGAATATCAATAGCAAAGACAAAGACAAAAACAAACACTACAACCAATACTTGCTTACTAGAAGGCCTTTTGTTCCTTTTCTGTAATTTCCCTACCAACTACCTTGGCCTTGGAAATATAGTAGATGGAAGGGCCAGAAAATGAGGAAAGGTTGAAAAAAAAAAACACTGTGCCCCTTTCCTTCATTGCAAATCTTTGAGTCAGGCAGACCTGAGATGGTAGGGTGGAAGAAACTCTGAATTTGATGTAAGATGGACATGCTAACTGGAAAGTACTTTCAATTTTTTATTTAACTTTTTAGTATCTTAAATGACAGGGAAGCCATGGTATATGCTGAGAAAATTCTAAAGGAAGGGAAGATGAGACCTGATACAGGATCTTAGTTGGGGGCTTTACCTGGAGGAAGATAAATCTATTTTCTGATTGTGCCTCTACTGAGTTCAGCCCCTTCAACGAACTGGTTATGCTGAACTATAAATTCCTTTAATTCTGGCTGTTTGCCCAAAGCTCTGGCTTCTTAATAGGTCTTCCTGGCTCTCATTTGGTGGTCTTTTCATTGCTGTAGGGATACTGGTTGTCAGTACAAGGCAACTCTGGGAGAATATCTGAGGGCGGTAGGACAGAAAAAAGTCCAGTGTTATTTAAGGAAGAGTGATTGTAACAGGATAACAGCGAATCCTGCTCTATCACTAACCACCTTTGTGATCTCTCTCTAGCATTGAGTTTCCTACTCTGAAATCACTGGGCTAAAGAATGTGATTGTAATAGATATCTCTCTGTGACGGCTTCCTGGCTCCCTACATTCCCAGGACATGGCTTATGACACCAGCGATTCTGTGGGTTCATGTGACCCAGCCTCCCTCCAGGACTAATGAACCAAGGGAAGATACCTGTCCCAGGCCAGGGCAGGGTCTCTTACCTGGCGTTCTTCAATAGGGGGATACAGAGAAGAATGTTAACAGAGACTATCATCAGTCACCAAGAGTAGCCCACACCTACCTGCTGCTGCTGGTCCCAGAACTGCCCAACTTCTTGCTCTTCTTGGGGCTTGATGGCTCAACTCTTGCTTGATTTTCATGAGGTTCCCTGATAGGCTTTCAGGAAATCCCTCATGTTGCTTAAGTTGCCCAGAACTATTTTCTATGACTTGCAAACCAAGGTTCCTTTTTGAAAGGGTCCATTCAATGTCCACAAGTCTATTATTCTTTATTTAATGGTACCTGGTACTCTTGAACATAGAGGGATTGAAACCTTGCATGTTGATGACCAGACAAGTGGTAGCTTTGGCATTGGTGAATGACAGCAGTTTTTGGCAGTCCTTACACTAATGAATACTAGAGATAATCCTTTTAGTAACATCAGATTTTTAAATTTTGTAAATTTGTACTTGTTACACATGTAGAACATTTTTAATTGTTCACATTAGAGGTAAAAGTGATGTTTATGGGAAAGGATTTTAGTTTCCAGCGCAACAAGTAAGTAAGCCAAGTCAGATTTTCCAAGTCACCATATCAAAGGTACCTACTGAGTCTGAAGAGTTGAATGTATACTTAAATTGTTTTAGCACTTAACTGTCATACACTATCATCACATTGTATTGAATTCAGTGGGTATTTTGAAGTCAATTCTCCTTGATGATGTTGAACATTAAAAAGGGTGAATTCAAATAAACATATTTTGTTTGAAGTGCCATACATTATTACACTATAATCTGATGTGGTGTAGTTATCAAATACCTATCGACCTAACTTTAAAATGAAAATGCTTAACCAGAATACTAAAGTTTAGAAGTGTAACAAGCCTCGTTACCATGAAACTTCCTAATCATGGCTTTTTTATGGTTCTTTAAAGAACTATTGTTATTGATTTCCCAAAATGCAAGGCATGCCACTTGGTGGATAGAAAGCAGTACTGCAGAGAAGAAATAGGATTACATCTGTGATACTGGGTTTTGGGATGTTGCCAACTTGACCCAGGGGGAAGACAGGAATGCTGAAACTAAGAATTATGTGAGTTGGCCTAGAATTAACTTGATTAATATTAGTGGTATGGCCATAATGTTTGCACAAATAGAAGCACGTACTGACGCCAAAGTAATTTATTCATTTATAACAAAGAAATGTAGAAAAAAGTATAAAACCAACTAAAGCATGAAAATATTATTAGTTTTTTAAAAAATTTAGTTTTTCTAGGGATCTATAAACCTTTCTTTATAGGAGGTTCTTGCTTGAAAAACCATATATAAAAGTATTTTACCAATTCTATTCTTTCTTGGTAAGTAATGAAATATAGAGGTTTACGACAATTTTCCCACTTTTTGAACACCTAGTGTCTTAGGGCAGGGACTCTGACATCCAGCAAATTGCCTGGTACCTAGCATGTGTGCAAAAAACATTTGTTAAATGAATTAAAATGAACAGATAAATATTCAGATTTTAAAAAATCAATGTAAGTCTCCTTGCAGTGCATACTTCCAAACAGCTCTTACCTATCTAGTAGCTCATTTCCAATTTCCTGGTGCCAGCATGATCTGTTGACATACCACATAAAAAATGCCTAAATTAGTATTTTTTTCCTACTCAAACCTGCTCCTTCTTCTTGTTTCCAGTTCTCTGAATGCAACCATAATCCTCCTACTTACACATTTCCCATATCCTTCTTTGATAGGTTGAGTTAACACCCATCCTATTCTTTTTCTACTGATTTTCCCCATTGGGGTCTCTGCTCCTATGTCCTCAGCCTCCACTACCTTTTGCTTGGGCCAGTGAATACCCTCTATCTTCTGTGTCTCTTCTCACCAATTTATTCCTAATTTTGTTGCTTGATTCCAACCCCCTCTCCCCACCCCCCAAAAAAAAAAAAAAAAAAAAAAAGGAAAGAAGGAAAACCTCCTTTAGCATGATGATTAAGAACCTGGGTTCTGGCTCTGTTTTGCACTGTTGTAATCAAGAATGTCAGACTCTGGCGCCAACCCTTCTGATTTATGGTCTGCCTTTCAAGGACTTCTTTTCCAACTTCATTTCTCATTTTGTAGTCTAGCCAAAATACCTCCCACCATCTCTAACCTAGTATTTAAAGGCCAGTGCACCTTACCACTTCCCTGAAATAATCTTACTCTTTTAGGAATTGCTCTAGCACAGCTCCTCTAGGTCTACCTGCTTTGTACAAATGACATGCATCCCTTAAAATTAAAAAAAAAAAAAAAAATTCTCTTGAGAGAACTCAAGTTTCTTGACGGCAGAATATTAACTGTATTCTTTTTTTGTATTTCCAGTAAGTCACAATATGATTTGAACATTGTAGTTGCTTGAGAAATATAAGAGAATGACATCAATTTACAGAAATAAACCCCACGCTGAAGGTCTTCCCTTTATGATTGCATGTGTTTGTCTTAATCATAGAACTATATGTGAAAATGGGTAAATATCATGTATATAAATTAAGTTTTTTAAAAAGCTGACATAACATTTCCTGAGGGCCCCACAAAGCATTTGTTATGTGGGTTCCTTGTATTGATGTTAGCACATTAAAATTTTTTTATTTAAAAAAAGCTTATTTAAAAATATATTTTATTTATTATTTCCAGAGAGAGGGAAAAGGAGAGAGGCAGAGAGGGAGAGAAGCATCAATGTATGGTTGCCTTTCACCTGCCTCCAGCTACAGACCTGGCTGGAGACCTGGCTTGCAACCTGGTTATGTGCCCTGGCTGGGAATCGAACCAGCGACCTTTGGTTTCCCAGGCCAGTGCGTATCCACTGAGCCACTAGCCAGGGCTCGCATATTAAATTTTTAACACATAATTTTAAAATAGTTCCGTATTTATTTCAAAAATAATAAATGCACTAAATGCCAACATCAACAATTATTTTTATTCATCATCAATGTCTTATTTACCGGCTCACTCTTCCCGGTCTCACAGCTCCCAGCACGAAGAGAATGCTGGACCGACCCTTATTAGGAAAGTGAAGTCAAGACCGGAGGGAACGGCATGAACCTTCCCACCCC
>PVIW01007688.1:0-21813 GCA_004026585.1 Noctilio leporinus
CCACCCATTCCCCCCAAAGTCAATCCCACCTATTGTCCATGTCCATGGTTCCTTTATACTAGGTTCTTGTCTAAGCTGCTCCCCATCTTTGCCTCTACCTCTCCCTCCCCCCTACCCCGTTCCCCTGACCACTGAAGGCCTATTCCTTGTATTCATATACTTGGTTCTGTGTTGGTTGTTGTTAGTTTTGTTCATTATTATCCCGTAAGATCACCTCACATTTTGACACTTTATATTTCGTTTACCACTTATGAGTGTCTAGGACATGAGCAAATAAAAATATTTAGCTTACCGATCCACATTTCCTAGATGTGTCTAAAACTTTTTGCCATGATTAGGCCATATGTTTCTTCATGGCAGCCACCTCTATCTTTTTCATTATTGTGTTTACCTAGCATTTGACAGAATGACTGGCATATGTTGTTGCTGCAGTTTAAACAATTGGATGAATTTATGCAATTCTTGCTGGTTACCTGCCACTGGAGAATCCAGACATCAACTGTTCCTCCAAGATTTATGACCCACAGATGTTCATGCTGTCCTCAGCAAGAGCAAACTTTCCTGCTGCAGGAAATCTTGGGCATTCCTCCGTATCTCCCACCTGGAGAATCTTGGGGGAAGAAGCAATGTTCCATAAATAGAAGGTGGAACATCAGCTCCTCTCCCTTCCCAACCATTGGAATTTCATCTATTTTAGTGGGTAGATAGTCTGCAAGATATTTTTGCTCTGGATTTAATCTGCTCATATCTACCTCTATTTTGGTGATGTTCACGGACAGGAAGGGGTTTAAGAGTTGAGGTAAGAAAGGTATGTGGTGAGGGCATGGGGAGATAAAAGAAAAATTGAAGGATGGAAGGAAGGGGAGAAGGAAAAGAAAGAGAGGTCTTGTACATTATAGATATAAATATTGGCTTGTGTGTATATTCACACAATGTGGTTAAATGATATTTTGAACCATTTCTCAAATTCTTTATGGCCCAGTTTGGGTGGTGGTTGAAGACTTTTAAAAACGACTCCAAAATATAAAAAAGCTCCAAGAGCTTTTTACTGAAGCTCTTACTGATTTGATAAGAAAGGTGTTTTGCAAAAATTGTCATTCTTCAGCCCAGATTTAAAATTGTATGTGTGCTCTGGTTTGTGAAATTTGCCCTCAGTTTGTCACAGAAGATGGAATGAGTCATCACTTAGAAAAACAAGACTCTTCCTTTTGGACTCTGAATCGTTGTTTGTGCTTAAGCTTAAGGAAATTTTGAAGTTGTTTAAATTTTAAAGCAAGGAACCAATGCTCAGGAGTTGGCTATCTGGTTATAATAAAAAGATAATTTTTTACTTGGGTCTTACTTTATTAATTCTCTGCAAGACAGCAAACTCATTATAGGCTGGTCTATGTGCTACTGGCTCAGCTGTAGCTGCTGTGGGTATTGATGTTTTGATGAGTAAGTAAGCACATGGGAATTATATGATGTAGAAAAGACATAACTTAAGCTTGTAATCTACTGCAGCAGCTATTTCTCCCTAAATGTTTCAATTGATTTTGGTTTAGTAGCAAAGCTATATGAAAACTGTGTTTTATTGGTTTATAACACACACACCACAGGAAAGTTCAGGCAGGACTCCATACTTCTGGCAAAGTACCTTCAGGGATTTCTGAGAATCCTCATGCTGCATCCAAATCTTTACCCATAGGATCAGTCAACCGCCACAAGGATGCAGCCCCTGGTGACTCACTGCACCAGGCATTACTGCTTCTGCTGGGCATGGCAGCTGCCATCTATTTCAATGGTTCTTGAGTAGTACACAGCTTAATCCTAGATCTAGCTTGCCAAGAACTAAAATGTGGGATCTGTTGTTATAGATACTAAGTCTTAAATGAACTATACAATGCTAGTTCCTAGAATTTGTGTTTTTTTCATTTCTGTCATTTTGGGCTTCAGGCATCTCCTTCAGTCTCATATCAAAACTGTGTTTTCAGAGCCCAGTCAATGGTGACGGAATTGCTCTCTTCTGTTTCCTGATGCTCCTCATTCTACCCTGCCCAGATCAGTTCTATGAAAGGCTTTTCTTCCCTTAACTTCTTAGTTTTATACAAGTACATGATCTAGAACCCCTTCTAGTCACTTTCCTTTTTATTGACTTAATCCCCTTGTCAGTCAGGGGTCTGCAGAGAAACAGTCAATAGCGGGAAAAAGGGAGAGGGAGTGGGATAGGAGAGGGAGAGAGAGGTGTATTTTTAAGGAACTGGCTAACATGATTATGGAAGCCAGCAAGTCTGAAAGCTGTAGGGCAGGTTGACAAGTTGGCAAATTAGGCAGAACTTTAATTTTACAATCTTGAGGTAGAATTTCTTTCATGGAAACCTCAGTCTTGTTCTTAAGGCCTTTAACTGACTGGGTGAAGCCCAATCCCATTATTGAGAATAATCTATTTAAAGTCCATTGATGGTAGATGGAAATCACATCTATAAAATGCCTACACAGAAACATTTAGACTGCTTGAAGAAGCAATTGGGTACCATAGCCTAGCCAAGCTAACTCACAAAATTAACCATCACAATCCCTTCTAGTAGTATTTCCTAAGTAGACTGCCTACCAGATAGCCCTCCCAAGCACATGTTTATTTGCTTCATTCAATTTTGTTCTTATTCTGTCCATCAATACCCAGACTATCATGAAATTAGCAATCTCAGATTCACATTTATAGCAACTTCCTTAAAACAACTTATGTCATCCAGGAAAAGAATGGCTACTTAAATACATTACAGAAGAAGAATCTTTTGTGTGAGAGGCACACATAGAGGACAGATTTAAGTTTGGAGATTAAGTGCTGTAATTGTAGTTTCCATTGCCAATGACTATGTTTTAAGGACCAGAAGTTATTAGTTTTTCTTTTAAGTATATTTTAGTGATTGTGCTATTACAGTTGTCCCAATTTTCCTCTTTGCCCCTTTGCCCCTTCCACCTGGTACCCCCTTCCCTCCAGCAATAACCCTCCTTAGATCATGTCCATGGGTCATTCATATATGTTCTTTGGCTTCTACATTTACTTTAATATTCTTAACATCCACTTGTCTACTTTATACCTACCAGTTATACTTCTTGATCCATGAACCTTTTCCCCCATTCATTCCTTCCCCCTCTACATTGATAACCTTCCACATGATCTCCATATCTATGGTTCTGTTTCTGTTCTAGTTGTTTGCTTAGTTTGTGTTTGTTTTTTTTTTAGATTCATTTGTTGATAGTTGTGAGTTTGTTGTCATTTTACTGCTCATATTTTTTATCTTCTTTTTCATTTTTTTAAATCAGTAAATAATAATGTTTTCCCCTGAAAAAACCTTATTACACAATTTGGGGTACAATTTATTATTATGTATTCACCTTAGACAGAATAGCAGTCATGCTCAAGTAGAGACATTATAATAGTGTCCTCAAAGTTCCCATCTGCTATTGCTGATCAGAAATATACATACTTAATTGTTATTACACATCAATTATCCAGTCATTTGGAAATAGCCCTCTAATGCATCAGTTAATTAAATTTAATATCAAAATATAAACGACAAAAATTTCATTAAAAATTTTACTTATATGATGGGAAAAAGATGGCAACAAAGTAGATGGCAGTACTGACAGAGTTCTCAAATGCCAGAGCAGCTGGAAGATAGGGTAGGGAGCACAAGATGTCTGCAGGTCCCTGCGAATTGGAGTGGTAAGCATCTGGACTTAGGGGTGCACAGCCCAGTGGCTATAAAGACCTACAGGAGAGCAGGTGAGACTATTCTAAACCAGCTGGCTAGCAGTCTGAGGTCGGCTATGGACAGTGGTGGCTCGGCCCAGAGGGACGGCTGTGACTGGAGATAGCTTCAGGCTCCTTGGTGAATAAAAGTCTGAGCAGTGAAGTGTGGACAGGGAGCACAAGTTCCGGGGGATTGGAGGAATTGAACTCCTGCAGGAGAGGGACTGAGTGACAGCCTCGCTCTGGTGGCTGAGAGAAAGGAAGTGCCTCCCAGGGCCAGAATCGGAGGAGGAGAGACACTCTGGGAGCAGAAGTAGGGGAGTGGGGAAGTGCACAGGCCTGGGTGGCGAGAGGGCTGAAAATTGTGCCCCTGTGCCACCCAGGGAGAGTGCAGCTCAGGGCCCCAGCAAGAAGAGAGGCCCAACCCCATGCACCTACACCTGTGCACAGGCTCCCAAGAAAACTCAAAACTGCTCACCAGGAACTTGCTGCTGGTGCAACTTGTGCACCCATTGCAGGTGACAAAAACCTCCTTGAAGAGATGGAGGGGGAGGGGTAAACATCACCAGCACACAGCTCAGGGTCCCATACAGAGCCAGGTACCCATTATAGGTGGCATAAACCTCCACAAGAGCTGGAGGGAAAGGGTTAGCCATTGCCACCACAGGAGCAAATGAAGTTGCAGGCCACTCCCCCTTGGAGCCAGGTGCCCATCACAGGGGGAAACCTTCTCAAGGAGTTGGAGGGGGAGGAGTAGCCATCAACACCACATAAGCACCCTGGAGTTCTTCACACAGAACCAGTGAGAGAAGGGTGGACCTCAAAATGTGGGCAGTGCAGAAACCCAGCTAGTGCACTGGAGGCTCAGCCTACCTGGTGGTTGGTGGGGGGGCTGACACTCAGAATCAGCCCTGACTGTGACAGCCATAGGCTCTGCCACTCCAAGGCTCTGCAGCCTGACTGTAGATTGCAGAGACTTGATCAAGAAAAAGAGGCAGACTCAAGACATGGATTGCCGCTAATCTCAAGCACTTGAGTTACATGAGAGCTACATGAACTATTAATCCCTAACATATCCTTTTCAAAAGTTACTTCCAACCCTAAAATTAGTGCACTTTAAGTAAATACTATTTATATCATAGTGTATCCCAATTCCCATATTTTTACTCCTCCCTTATCTCAATCCACCTAACTACCCAAGACCCTCCTACTACTCTTGTTTTAAACTCTACTCACTCTCCAGCTACAACTCATTTCCAGTCCTCAATTTAAGTATTCCTCCCCTCCCCAACAGCTTAAAGCACCCCCCTTTTTTCCACTCTTTCTTTCTCTTTCTTTCTTTCTTTCTTTCTTTCTTTCTTTCTTTCTTTCTTTCTTTCTTCCTTTCTTCCTTTCTTTTTTTGTGGGTGTGCTACTAGAGAATACACCTTCTATTTTCTGCTAAAAGCACATGGGTCCTGGCTCCACCTGGACCAATCAGTGCTTATTGGGGGTGAACAGGGAGGTAGATGTGGCAACTATATATATAGGCTTATACTGTTCACTTGCACTTGAGGAATTCTGATTTCCCCCTCCCCATTTCTATAGAAGAGATATAAGTTAGCTTTCTCTCTCACATCCCCACTATCTTTGCTACTTCTTTTCACCCTTCAAAATTATCTATACTTTAGTCAACTTAATCATTTTCCCCCTCTTACAACAGTCTTATCATATCTACACCCAATTAAGACTGGCTCAGTTGCAGCTGAGGCTGTGATTGAAAGTGGGGGTTACCTTGGAGGGTATGAGTATATAGCTAGGTTCATAGGCAGTTGAAAGGAGGATTAAAGGAGAAATATATCTCTGAAGGTGTGGTTATTTTGCCTGGACTGGTGGTTCTGCTTTAGAAGCAGCTCAAAAACAGTGTATGAGATGGGATAAAAGAAGTGTCTCTCAATCAGCCAACTGGAGGTAAAGGAGCAACACATACAACAAATCTAAAATACAATAAGACAGTCCAAGTTAATGACATAAAGGGCACCCCAAGAGCAACAAGTTGAGGAAATCTAAGAAACTGCAACACTGGACTCCACAAATCTCCTAACACAGAAAGGTATTCCATGAACGCAAAGAATCAAAGCAGATTAATCTAAGATAAAAACAAGCAACAATAGACACCCAAAATGGGAGGAAAAAGAATCAGTCCATCACCAAAAGAAAAGGAGGAATCCCCCAAAAGATCACTAAATGAAACAGAGGCAAGCAAACTACCAGATATGGAATTCAAAATAATGATACTAGAGAAACTCAATGAGAGGCAGCTCAAAGAAAATTATAAACAACTCCAGCGAAACTACAAAGAGCTCCAGGGAAGCTACAAGGAACTTACTGAGACCTACACCAGCATTAAAAAGAACTTAGAAACTATCAGCAAGAGCTAGGAGGAAATGAAAAATACAATTTCTGAATTGAAGAATACAGTAGAAGGAATCAACAGTAGGCTAGAGGAAGCAGAGGATTGGATCAGTGAGCTGGAGGACAACATAGAAAAATATTCCAAGACAGTGCAACAGAATAAAGAAAAGATGAACAAGAATGAAGAGGTGTTAAGAGAGCTGAAGGACAACATGAAACATTATAATAATATCCATATCATAGGAATACCAGAAGGAGAAGAGAAACAAGGAATGGAAAACCTGTTCAAAAAAGTAATGATAGAAAACTTCCCTAACATGATGAGTGAAAACATTACTCAAGTTCAGGAAGCCCAGAGGGTCCCAATAAGGATGAATCCAAACAGACCCACTTGGAGACACATAATTAAAATGGCAAATTTCAGAGACAAAGATGGAATCCTAAAAACATTAAGAGAGAAACAGCAAATCATATAGAAGGGGCCTCCAATAAGGTTATCAAATGATTATTCAACAGAAACAATATAAGCCAAAAGGGAATGGCAAAAAATATTCCAAGTAATGGGAAACAAAGGCCTGCAACCAAGAATACTCTGTGCAGCAAGGCTCTCTTTCAAAATGGAAGGAGAAACATGGGGTTTCCCAGCAAAAGAAGACTAAAAGAATACATCTCTACCAAACCAGCATTGCAAGAAATGCTAAAGGGTCTGCTTTAAAAAAATTAAGAAACAGAGAGAGACAGAGAGGAACACAGGTACAAAGTGGGAAAATAGCAATAAATAGGTATCAATCAATAATAATCTTAAATGTAAATGGATTAAGTGCATCAATCAAAAGACATAGGGTAGCTGAAAGGATAAGAAAACATGACCCACATATGCTGTCTTCAAGAGACCTACCTCAGAATAAAATATCAATACAAATAGAAAGTGAAGGGATGGAAAAATATATATCAAGCAAATGGACATGAATAAAAGGCTGGAGTGGCAATACTTATTTCAGACAAAATAGATTTTACAATGAAGTTCATAAAAAGGGATAAAGAAGGATATTTCATAATACTTAAGGGAACAATTCATCAAGAAGAAATAACTCTGATAAACATATTTGCACCCAACAAAGGAATTCCGAAGTATATATGGAAAATCTTGGAGAACTTCAAGAAGGACATAGACAGCAGCACACTAATAGTAGGGGATTTTAGTACCCCATTATCAACAATGGACAGATCTTCCAAAGATAAAAACACCAAGGATATTGTGGCATTGAACAACACTCTAGAGGAAATGGACCTAACTGATATATACAGAACATTTCACCCCAAAGAAGCAAAATACACATTCTTTACAAATGCACATGTAACATTCCCTAAGATAAGATGGTAGGTCACAAGACAAGCCTCCACAAATACAAGAAAAGTGAAATCATACCAAGCATCTTCTTAGACCACAATGGCTTGAAAGTAGAAACCAATCTCAAGGGAAAAAACCAAAAACACTCTAACTCGTGGAAACTGAATAACACACTTTTAAGTAATGAATGGGTTAACAATGAGATCAAAGATGAAATCAAAAAGTTTCTGGAAACAAATGACAATGAATAAGCAACAGCCCCAAACCTATGGGATACAGCAAAGGCAGTCCTCAGAGGGAAATTCATAGCAATACAGGCCCACCTAAAAAGGTCAGAAGAAGCTTATACAAACAACCTAACCATAAAGCTGCAAGAACTAGCGGAGCAACAACAAACAAAGCCCAGAGCAAGTAGGAGGAAGGAAACCATCAAGATCAGAGCAAAATTAAATAACTTAGAGACTCTAACTACAATTCAAAGAATCAACAAGTCTAGGAGCTAGTTCTTTGAAAAAACAAACAAAATTGACAAGCCTTTAACCAGACGCATCAAGAAAAAGAGAGAGAGGACCTAAATAAACAGAATCAGAACTGACAGAGGAGAAATCACAACTGATACTTCAGAAATACAAAGGATTGTAAGGAATTACTACAAGCAACTATATGACAAGAAATATGACAACCTGGGTAAAATAGACACATTTCTGGAAATGTATAATCTACCAAAACTGAATCCAGAAGAAGTAGAAAGCCTGAATAGACCAATAACAACTAGTGAAATTGAAGAAGTAATAAAAAATCTCCCAAAGGACAAGAGCCCTGCACCAGATAGCTACACAGGGGAATTCTACAAAACATTTAGAGAAGAACTAACTCCTATTTTTCTCAACCTATTGCAAAAATTCCAAGAAGAGGTAAGACTCCCAAACTCTTTCTATGAGGCCAATATTATTCGAATCCCAAAACCAGGTCAGGACACAACTAAGAAAGAAAACTATAGGCCAATATCTCTGATGAATATACATGCTAAGATTCTCAACAAAATATTGGCCATCTGGATCCAGCAATACATTAAAAAAATCATACACCATGATCAAGTGGGTTTCATCCCAGGGATGCAATGACGGTACAGTGTTTGTAAATCAATAAATGTAATACACCACATCAACAAATTGAAGGACAAAAACCATATGATCATATCACTAGATGCTGAAAAAGCATTTGATAAAGTACAGCAACCATTTATAATTAAAAAAAAACAAAACAAAAAAACTCAGCAAAATGGGAGTAGAGGGAGCAAACCTCAACATCATAAAGGCCATATATGAGAAACCTGAAGTCAACATCATACTCAGTGGACAAAAACTAAAAGCTTTCCCCCTAAGATCAGAAACAAGAGAAGGTGTCCACTTCCTCCACTTCTGTTCAACATCATTTTTGGAAGTTCTAGCCATAGTTATCAGAAAAGGAAAAGGAATTAAAGTATCCAAATTGGAAAGGAGGAAGTCAAACTGTCATTATTTTCAGATGACATGATAGTGTATATCCAAAACCTGATAGACTCCACCAAAATCCTACCCAACCTAATAATCAAATGTAGTAAAATAGCTGGATATAAAGTCAGTATTCAGAAATCAAAAGCATTTTTGTATACCAATAATGAAACATCAGAGATAGAAGGTAGAAAATAAATCCCATTTACCATAGCAACAAGAAAAATAAAGTACTTAAGAATAAACTTAACCAAGGAGTTAAAAGATCTGTATTCAGAAAACTACAGAACATTGAAGAAAGAAATTAAGGAAGATACAAATAAATGGAAGCATATACCATTTTCATAGATTGAAAGAATTAACATCATTAAAATGTCCATACTACCCAAAGTAATCTATAGATTCAATGCAATCCCAATTAAAATATCAATGACATACTTCACAGAGTTAGAAAAAATACTTCAAAAATTTATATGGAGCCAAAAATGCCCACGAATAGCCACAGCAATCTTGAAAAAGAAGAATAAGGTAGGAGGAATCACAATACTAGACATCAAACTATACTACAAGGCTACTGTAATCAAAACAGTCTGGTACTGGCATAAGAATAGACATATAGATCAATGGAACAGAATAGAGAGCCCAGAAATAAACCCAAGACTCGATGTTCAACTAATATTCAACAAAGGGGGAAGGAACATAAAATGGAGTATAAACAGTCTCTTTAATAAATGGTGTTGGCAGAACTGGACAGCTACATGCAAAAAGATAAAACTAGATCACCAACTTACACCATACACCAGAATATACTCAAGATGGATAAAGTACTTTAAGATAAGCATTGCCACCATAAAGATCCTGGAGAAAAATATTGGCAGTAAAATTTTAGATATCCTACACAGAAATATGTTTACTGATACTTCTCCAAGGGCAAAAGAATAAAAAAAAAACAGATAAAAAAATGGGACTATATCAAACTGAAACGTTTCTGTTCAGCTAAAGAAAACACCAGCAAAATTCAAAGGGAACCAACTGTATGGGAAAAAATATTTGCCAATGATACCTCAGACAAGGGTTTGATCTCCAAAATATATAAAGAACTTATGGTACTCAACACCAGGGAGACAGACAACCCAATTAAAAAATGGGCAAAGGACCTGAGCAAACAACTCACTGAGGGAAACATACAAAGGGCCCAAAGGCATATGAAAGAATACTCAACATCACTAGTCATCAGAGAGATGAAAATTGAACCCACAATAAGACACCACCTCACACCTGTGAGAATGGCAATCATCAACAAATCAACAAACAACAAGTGTTGGCTAGGAGTGGGGAAAAGGGAACCCTGGTGCACTGTTGGTGGGAATGTAGGCTGGTGTAGCCACTATGGGAAAAAGTATGGAATTCCCCTAAAAAACTAAAAATGAAACTGCCTTTTGATCTAGCAATTCCACCACTAGCGCTATACCCAAAGAACCCTGAAACACCAGTTCATAAGTACCTATGTACCCTTATGTTCATAGCTGTTTCCAGCACTTGGCATCTGTTAGGTTGGCTGTATCTTCATTGCTCAGTTCTCCCACTGGCACCTTGATCTGCTCCCTCTTTTGGGCCATACTTCTCTGTTTTCTCCACTTGACAGCTTTCTGTGTTTGCCCCTGTGTCTTAGGTAGTTCTGTCTGATCCTCTTTTTCTTAAAAATGTCCCTTTAACACTTCTTATAATAAGGGCTTGGTGATGATAAACTCCTTTAGCATTACCTTGTATGGGAATCATGTTATCTGTTCTTCCATTCTAAATGATAGCTTTGCTAGATGGAGTAACCTTGGTCATAGGTCCTTGCTTTTCATCACTTTGAATACTTATTGCCTGCAAGATTTCTTTTGAGAAATCAGCTGATAGTATTATAGAAAGTCCATTGTAGGTAACTCTCTTGTCTTCTCTTGCTGCTTTTAAGATTCCTTTTTCTTTAACCTTTGGCATTTTAATTATGATGTGTCTGGTGTGGTCCTCTTTGGGTCCAACTTGTTTGGGACTCGTTGTGCTTCCTGGACTTGTATATCTATTTCCTTTGCCAAGTTCGGAAAGATTTTCTTCATTATTTATTCACATAAGTTTTCAATTTCTTGCTCTTCCTCTTCTCCTTCTGACAGCCATATGATTCAGATATTTGTTTATTTAAAGTTGTCTCATAGGTTTCTGAACCTCTCCTCATTTTTTTCTATTCTTATTTCTTCCTTTTGTTTCAGTGCCTGGATTTGAACTCTAGCTTCCTTTCCTTCACTGTTGTTTTCAAGTGGAATTTCTTTTATTTCACTTAATATAGCCTTCACTTCTTTCCTTATGCATTTGCCATACTCAATAATTTCTGTAAGCACTGCTATCACCAGTGTTTTGGACTCTGCCTTTGTTGGTTGAAGGAGGTTGTCTATCTCCTTCTTGCTTAGTTCTCCCTCTGGAGCCTTGATCTGCTCCCTCTTTTGGACTATACTTGTCTTCTCATCTTGACAATTTCCTATGTTTGCCTCTGTGTATTAGGTAGAGTTGTTGCACTTGTTATGTTGTAAGAAGTGGAGCCTTAAGTATTCATCAGTGCTGGGTGACTGTTTGTAGGGGAGGGGTCAGAGAGGGATCAATGCCACTTGCTTGGTACCTGTCCCATTTTTAGTCACTTCACCTATTTCCAGATGTGACTGGCACCCCTATAGCTGTTGCCCTTGTGATGGCTTCTAGAAAGGTGGGGTTGCAAATGTTTTTGGACTGTGGGGGCCCACTAAACAGACTCTACTGAGATTGGCAATTTCTTCCACCACCCCAACACCCACTGGTTCTCACAGCCAGAAGCTATGAGGTTTATTTTCCTACTGCTGGAACCATGAGCTGTGTGGTCTTACCTCTCAGGTTTTACAATGTGGCACTGCTCATTCTGCTGGCTGGCTGCAAACACTGCCACACCACGTCCTCTCTGTTCTGGCTACCTGGTTCTGCCCCTCCTACCTGCCTGGATGAGTGTGACTTCTTTAAATCCTTAAACTTCCATGTATTTCAATATTCTAGCAGTTTCGGTTGCTTTTTGTCTTGAGGTAGATGTAATCATTCTTATGGTTGCACAAGGAGGGGAAACATGTTTACCTACACCTCCATTTTACCTGCAAGTTCAGTTATAAGTTTTTGAAAGTTTATTTTTAATTAAGAAATTGTGGTTAATTATCTAGCACATAAGAAAATTTGTAGTTCATAGTATATGTGATGTATGGTATTATTCTAACAATTCAGGAGATTATATGTACAAATATAAAATGTTTCAATGAACAAGTACATTTGGAATGTCTATATTGAGAATTATAAATGCTTTCCTTCACAGGCACATGCTGTGAAGCTGGAAGCATGGGGGCCATGTCTTGTTTGTTATAATATTTCCCCAGTAGCAGCATAATGCCTAGCACAATGTTAGTATTAAACTAATGCTTGTTAATTTAGTAAATGGCATATCAGATGCACATATCCCTCAGTTCTTTCCCAGTATATTCTTACAAGTGGGGTTGTGGATTCCCTGCACAGGTGAGAGAGATTCATCTAGTAAGACATTCTTAGTGTTGGCCCCCAAGGTGTGAACAGGTGCTGTTACAGGTAAACCTAGGCAGCACGGTTGGAACTTCCAAGGTCCATAGTGATGAACTAGGTGCTGTACCTTCTGCCAACATCTCATTTTCAAGGTTACCTACCCTCCATCCTTGAATAAGCACCTCTGGGGAAATAAAATACAATAAGTAACAGAGAAGTAAAGTGAAATGCTTTCACCTAAGATATTTCTACACTTCTTGATATTTGTTTAAAATATGACCCATAGACATACAAATCAAAGTAGAAACCATACCCTTATGATGGGACTTAAGATTAAGTCCTTCTATGACAGAATAACAAAGGCCAACTTGGGATCTGGAATCTGGGAAGTTCTATATTCATCCCATTGTTTGATATATTTTTGGTCCTTCATTTCTTGTTCACTATCTTGGTTTATTTTGTGAACATGTTTCTCCCTTCCTTTTTGAGGCTAGGATTGACATGTATTTGCTTTATTCAGTATAGTTTCTAGGATGGTTCTTTCTTAATAAATGTTAAATTCAAATTTTAAAATAGACCTAAGTAAAAGGAAAACATATATAGGTGATAAACAGGCCTTGTTAACTATCTACTGAACAACTATCCCTCATATTTTCCTGGATGACAGAACCTCAGTTTTTTTTTAAGGGTTTAACTAATAAAGGACTCGGAAGATAGACTCATCTTCAGGGAAAATTGTGATTGGTTTAAACCAGTATTTTCATCCCATTCTTTGCCAGTTATTGGATTAGTGGTGGCAATTGATCCAATTTTAGTCAATGAGAGCTTATGGAAAGACACCTGAAATGTCTGGGATGGCCTTTTCTCCCATCATAAATTAAAGCAAAGGATTAAATATTTTATTCTTGATTTTCAGTGTCTTCCTGTGAGGTTGTGACTGCTTGGAACTGTAGCAGTCATTTTGTGACCATGAGAGGAAAGTGAGAGAACATTAGAGTCAGAGGAGCCCTGGATTATATTTATAACCCTGGTGGTCTATTAGCTGTGTGACCTTGGATAACATAATCATGTATAAGATCTCTAAAATATGAGAATATTATTGCTTTTGCTAGAATTAAAAATAGTAAATAGTATAATAGAATGCAATATGCTTGGTATAATCCATATCTTGTTTCATAGGCAGTTACTACAAATATCTCAAGTTCCTTTTTCAAGCCAATATTTTACTTTTTTATGGTAGGTTTGTTTATTTTCAATCTGTTTGGAAGAAAGTAAAACTAATTATCCATACAGCTCAGATGACCCTCCTCCATTTCCTCACTGTAAAGCAGAATCCCTTTTATTGCTTAATTTTAATAAGTTCCCATGTTTTTATATGGATAGGCTGGTGTGAAACCTGAGACATATTTGGCTTGACCCTTTCAAACTAATTATTTAGCAAGTTCTGCTTCTTTCTAGATTCATCTCATCTCTGGAGTCTTGCCACTGCTATCCCTGATTCAAGTCTTCATTATACCACATGTTTCAAGTATTGCACACACTCTCCTTTCCTATAGCTGGTCTTCCTTTTATCCATTTTTCACATCTACCAAAGCACTATTTTGCCACTTCTATGCTAAAAAACCTCAGTGACTTTCAACGGCCTGTGGTATAAAGTCTAAATTTCTTAATGAATTTCTCTATGTACCTGAAAAACCGAGCTCTGTTGTACATCTCCTTCCTGTTTTGCTACCCTTCTGCATGAGCTCCCTGCAACCATCAGACTATCCCAATTCCTCTCCTCTTTCCCAAACCTTAATCTACTTATAAAATCCTGACCCAATGAGGAAGCGTTCCCAGAGAACTCTCACCCATAATTTTTTTCTCTTATCTAAACTTATGAAGTTATTGCTGTTTTGATGGTGAATGTTTTTATTTACTACATATATACACTTTTATTACATTTCACTTACTTATTAATTACTGAATCACTTCCTTATTTCAGCACTTCATTCTCTGTGTCTCGGAAAAAGGGCCTATCTATGAGCCCTTTTTCCTTACCCAGCCAGGATCCTACAATTAATCATCTAAACAGCACTTCCACCAATACTTTAGTTCTTTACATACTTTTCCCATCTTCTTAGTAAAATTTAAACTCTGAATTTATTTTCTTTTTTCACATGCTGTATCCATACAGCTGAATACCATTGAAGAGAAATCTGCAACCATGCCTTCAAATGCAGTGGGGAACTTCAGTAGCTTTTGTTAAGTCTTATAGTTAGTTGTCTTTGGTCACTTTTCTCTCCCATCTCTAGCAGCTATCCTTCCATATTTGCATCATTCTTAGCATTCTTCTCTACTACAAGCCTTCCCTATCAGATGAGCTTGCTTCCAAATTAATGCCTATGCCATTCTCTTATTCTCTTCCTATATCAATACAATACATACAAACATGTGTTCACTAATCATTATGTGCTTTCCTCTAGTCTTGGAGGATCAGGTGTCTCCATTCTGACTGAGACTACCTACTTCACCAGGATACTTAATCTGATCCCAAAGTATCATTCCAGAGTCTTGCTTTATCAATTATTCTTTCTTTTTCCTCTCTCTTCTCTTCTGGTTTCTTCCTCACACACTCTAAGAATACTCAAGATTTTCATTGGTATAAAAGACATATTTCCCTGACCCTCAATTCACTTTCCCTCTATTAACATTTCAAAACTCCTTATTTCTAAAGTCTCTATTCTTATTCAAGCTAAATATTATATTGGTTTTCTAGAAGCAGCACTTGACTAAACCAACCCTCATGACAGCATCCAAACACTTCCTATTTCCAGTCAATTGCACAATTTCAAGTCTTATGTTGCTAACTCTCACTGTTGAATTTCATATATTTTTAATTTAAATTGTCTGTATTTCTCCTGCCCTAAACATTGTCTTATTAAATCCTTTGAATAATAAATACTCTCAATGTGGACGAATTACTCAACATATATTCCTTATAACAATCCCATAAGGTAGATATTATTGACCTCATTTTACACAGAAAACCAAGGCTCAGGAAGGTTAAGTGACTTGCCTAGTGTACCTGGAAGTGGCAGGGCCAGGGTTGGCACCATGGTCAAAACCCTTCCAAAGTCCTCTTCCTTCTGTGGTCAGGGGCCATTTCTAAAATTCCATTTGTGTCCACTCTTTGGGCCAGGTGCCCCTCTTTATCCTTCTGTTATGTCTTACCTGTCATCTACCTGTCATCACTATTATTTCAGTGAACACATTATATTCTATTAATAAATTAGCTGTTTGTGTTTCTCTTTGTCTAGAGATTTCCTCACTGAGGCGAGATTCATGTCTTAGTCCTGTCTGGTTCAGTGGTGGTATATGTTTTCCAAATGTCCCTTGATGGTAAACAGCCTATCTATACATTTCTCAGGATGTCTGTCACACAGGGTCTTATACATAGTTATGTTGTTCACTAAGTTATTTGAGTGCATAAAATATTTCTTGTCAAGCACATGCAGGCCCCATAAAGACAGGCACTTTTCTAGTACACTTTAATAACTGAAGACTGTTATGACCAAATCTCCTTTCCTTTATCTATCTGCTTGATATGATAAAGTGGATTTTATACCTGGCTAATGATTGTGCAAGAAGACTACCAGGGTACTACCTCAGGGCAGTCTAGCACCAGGAAAGAACTAACATTGTTACTCTATCCTTTTTACTTATTTTCCCTCTAAAGCATTCCTTTAGACAGATATAAACTCTGGACCTCTGATAAATCAAGGATTTTCCACTTCTTGATGATATATTCTACCCTCTTTCCCCACTCCATTATGTAGGAGTTACAGCAGCAAGCATTGAGGTTCTAGACATCTGCTTGCTGGCCTTGTGAGTTTCTGCCAATCTCTGTGATTTTTAAAGGCCAATGAGCCCCCTTTCCTGGGATCCTAAGGCTCTGGACTGCCATGGAAACCTGTAGGAAGCAGCACCTCACAGCAAGCAAGGTCAGATGCACTGCATGAGTGCTAGTTAATTGTTGTCCTTTCTTCTGTCAACACAGTTCTTCGAGCTTTTGCATTTTCACTGCTGAGTAAGGAATCTGTTGTCTGTGACCTGAACAGAAGTGGCTGAATGGCCATCTTTGTAAATGTCTCCATCTCTGTAAATTTCTAGTTTTCTAAACTGGGACCAAGATCTGGCTGGATAGATCAGTTCTTTAGAGTATTCAGCCCTCATATGTCAAGGTTGCAAATTCCTGGTCAGGGCACATACAAAGATCAACCAATGAATGCATAAATAAATGGAACAACAAATTGGTGCTCTCTCTCTATTTCTTCTCTCCCCCACACTCCCCCTCTTTAAAAATCAATAAATAAAATTAAAAAAAAGAATTTACCTATAAAAACTGTGACCAGTAGTTCTTCTCAGATAGAAATTGAAAATTTCAATATTTTCACTTCATTAGCAGGGCATTTTTTTTTTTTTCTGCTCACTCAATCCAAGTGTTTATAAATGTGTTGCTGAATGTCCTATTTATTTTGGGACAGAGGCCAAAGTGAATTGCTTCTCCATCAGTTATGCTAAGCAGTGTGTAATGGGGTGAATTGATAAAACAGCCACAGCTGATGATGATTTCATTTTCAGAATATGATATACTTCTTGGACCAAAGGATTGCCTTCTTTGGAAGTCAGGCATGCAAACAAACCCCCATGCACACCCATTGGCATGGGTGATATTGCCAGACCCACCAAGGTGCTGGCTAGCAGTGGGCTGGCCCTTGAACCAGCAGAGTCCTCCTAACCAATCCCTGCCTACCCACAGTGTAGACCCACTTGGAACAATTACAGCTGCTTATGTTGGCCTAACTGCAAGCACATTTGCACAAAATGAAAATGAAAGACAACTCTTTTCTCACAAATATACCTACCATTCATCAGGAGGAAGACATAGGGCAAGCCTGAGAAATGCAGGCTCAGTTTCTGTGAAGAGTCACCACTGTGATGATCAGGGAAATGGGGCAGAAGATGGGTCAGTGCACTGCCTCCAGCCAGAAAGATAGCTATGTGGAAGCAGATAGCTCTTCAATCTATCTGAGGGCCCAGGGTCTAGAGAGAACAACATTTAAAAGAATCGAGTTTAAAAAACAAACTTAATTTTTAGAGCAATTTTAGCAAAATTGAGAGGAAAGTACAGAGATTTCCCATGTATCTCCTATTCCACACATGTATAGGAGGAACAGAGTGGCGAATTTGTTACAATTCTGAGCCTACATTGGCACATCATAATCACCCCACTTATATTTTTGAAATAATTTTGTATTTTTCAATAAAGTTTACATATAATATTATATTACTTTCAGGCATACAACATAGTGATTAGACATTTATGTAACTTACTAAATTATCACCCTGGTAAGTCTAGTTAATACACCATCTCACACCATATTAGTTATTACAATATTGTTGACTATATTTCCCATGCTGTACTTAACATCCCCATGACTGTTTTTATAACTGGTAACTTGCACAGCTTAATCTTTTCCCCTTTTTTCACCCATCCTTCAAACCCCTCCCATCTAACAACCATCAAAATGTACTCTGAATATAGGCACTTGTTTCTGTTTTGTTTGTTCATTTGGTTTTTAGATTCCACGTGTAAGTGAAATCACATATTTATCTTTTTCTAATTGACTTATTTCACTTAGCATAATACCCTCTAGGTCCATTCATGTTATCACAAGTGCAAGATTTTATTCTTTTTTATGGCTGGGAAATATTCCATTGTATATATGTACAACCTCTTCTTTATCTAGTAGTCTATCAGTGGAAACTTAGGTTGCTTACATATCTGGGCTATTGTAAATAATGCTGCAATAAACACAAGGATGCATATGTCTTTTGATTTAGTGTTTTGGGTTTCTTCAGATAAATATACAGAAGTTGAATTGCTGGGACCTTTTTTGTCTCTTGTTATAGCTTTTGTTTTAAAGCCTATTTTGTCTAAGTATTGATACCCCAGCTTATTTTCCATTTCCACTTGCATAAAATAACTTTTTTAATCCCTTTACTTTATTTTAAAGATTTTATTAATTATTTACAGAAAGAGGGGAAGGGAGAGAGGCAGAGAGGGAGAGAGACATCAATGTATGGTTGCCTTTCACCTGCCTCCAGCCATGGACCTGGCTGGAGACCTGGCTTGCAACCTGGTTATATGTGCCTTGGCTGGGAATCAAACCAGCAACCTTTGGGTTTGCAGACCTGCTCCTTACCCACTGTGCCACCAGCCAGAGCCTACCCCTTTACTTTTAATCTGTGTGTTTTTCCATATAAAGTAGCTGTCTTGCAGACAACATATATATGGGTCTTGTTTTTTTATCCATTCAGTCACCCTCTGCCTTTTGATTAGAACATTTAACCCATTTATATTTAAAGTAATTATTGATAGATATGTAGTTATTATCATTTTATTATTTATATTTTATCTTTTCTTTTTAAAGAAGTCCCTTTAATATTTCATGTCATGCTGGTTTGATGGTGATGAACTCCTATAACTTTTTTTTGTCTGGAAGCTCTCCATCTGTCTTTTGGTTCCAAATGATAACTTTGCTAGTTGAATATTTCATGCCAATTCATTCTGGCCTGTAAAGTTTTGCTTAGAAGCCAGCTGATAGTCTTATGGGAACTCTCATAATTGTCTGCTTTAATCTTGCTGCTTTTAAGATTCTCTTTTGTCTTTAACCTTTGGCCTTATAATTGTGTCTTGGTATGGGCCTCTTTGGATTCATCTCACTTGGGACTCTGAACTTTATGGACCTGTCTGTCTATTTCCTTCACCAGGTTAGGAAAGTTTTTCATCATTTTTTACTTAGGTTTTCAATTCTGCTCTCTCTCTTTTCCTTTGGGCACCCTCATGATGCAAATGTTGTTGGGCTTCATGTTGTTTCAGAGGCCCCTTAAACCATTCTCATTTTTGGGTTTTTTTTTTTTTTTTTTTTCTGTTTTGAGTGGGTATTTTCTGCTCTTGTTTTCCAAATTGCTGATTTGATCCTCTGCTCCATCTGCTCTACTGTTATTTTCTTGTAATATATTCATTTGTTATTATATTCTTTTTTTTTTTTTTTTTTTTTAAGATTCTATTCATTATTTTAGAGAGAAGAGCAGGGAAGAAGGAAGAGAGAGAAATACCAACGTATGTTTTACCTGCCTCCAGCTATGAACATGCTGGAGACCTGGCTTGCAACCTAGTTATGTGCTCTGACTGGAAATCAAACTAGCTACCTTTGAGTTTGTCATCTGATGCCTATCCACTGAACCACCAGCCAGGGTTATTCTTCATTTCTGACTGGTATTTTTAATGTCTTTTGTCTCCTTTTTAATGTTTTCTATTTCTTTGTTAAAGCTCTCACTGAGTTCATTTACCCTTCCCCTAAAGTTCATTGAGCATCCTTATAATCAGTGTTTTTAGCTCTACATTTGATAGATTGCTTATCTCCATTTTATTTAGTTCTTTTTCTGAAATGTTATTGGTTTTTTTCATGGGGGATATAGTTGTTGTCTCCTTATTTTGGCTGCCTTCTGTTTTTGTCTCTATATATGCTATATCTCTGGTCTTGGTAGAGTAGCCTTACGCAGTAGGTGTCCTGTGGGGTCTCACTGAACAGTCTCCTTGGTCACCTGGGCTAGGTGCTCCAGATGAATTCCTTGGTTGGATTGTATGTGTCCTGTTGTAGTTGCGCCTCAACAACTGTTGGCATGCACTAGGTGGAATTGACCCTCAGGCTGATTGGCTGTGAGGACTGGATGCAACTACAGTATAATAATTGTTGTGTAGGGGAGGGCTTCATGGAGTAGGTTTGCTTTAGCTGGGCTCTGATGCCTGCCTAGTTTTCCACTGGGTGTGTTTGTGGAGGTGTCCTGGTTGTTTTCCGAAGCTAGTCACTGGGTGTATTGGTTCTTGGGACTTTTGGGAAGGGCTCTGGTTCAGGCCAAGGTCAGCTATTGCCTGTGCCCTGCCTGGGGCTACCTGGTAAGAGTTACAGAATGATGTAAAGGATGGTTGCCACTTTTTTCAGGCTTGAGTACACTTAACAAGAGGTAAGAAGCCTGACAAGGCCAGATACTGCTTGGTTGGGGTTTGTAAACCTTTGAGAGATTTTAGGACCTTCCATAGTATGATCCAAGACAGGTTGTTTGTATGCAAAAACCACTGGAAAGTGGCTTTAGTGGGCCTAAAAGTTGGGAGGGATGGTATTTTAGGGAATCACCATGGCAGGCTGAATAGTGGTACCCAGGGTGATGGAGACTCAGATATGTTGCCCACATGCAGGTTGGGTGAGAGAAGGGCTCAACCAAGGAACAGTGACATCTGCCAGTACTTCTGACAGAAAGCTGTCCCTTCATTCTTCACCCAATACCCAGACACTTCAGTTCCTTCCTACATGTTGGTAGCAACTTTCAAGTTGCTGTCCTAGTGCTAGAGCTCAGAGCTAGTATATCTCATGTGCAGACCCTTTAGGAGGAACACCTGGGTCTTCAGCAACCCTCTTATCTCACTCAGCCACTATCCACTGAGCCACTACCAGGTGTGTCCAACTCATTTTTATTTTTATTTATTTATTTATTTTTAATTTTATTGTTGTTGTATTACATCCATCCCCTTTTTGCTCCCCTCTGTCCCCCTCCCCACCCACCCATTCCCCCCAAAGTCAGTCAATCCCCCCTGTTGTCCATGTCCATGGTTCATTTATACTAGGTTCTTGTCTAAGGTGCTCCCCTTTCTTGCCTCTGCTTCCTCCCTCCCCCCAACACCTTTCCCCCTGATCACTGAAGGCCTATTCCTTGTATTCATATACTTGGTTCTGTCTTGCTTGTTGTTAGTTTTGCTCATTATTGTCCTGTAATAGGTGAGATCATATGATATTTGTCCTTCACTGACTGGCTTATTTCACTAAGCAGAATACTCTCCAGTTCCATCCATGTTGTTGCAAAGGGTACAATTTCCTTCTTTCTTTCTGCTATATAGAATTCCATTGTGTAAATGTACCAAAGTTTTTTGATCCAATCATCCACTGATGGGCACTTAGGCTGTTTCCAGCACATGGCTATTGTAAATAGTGCCGCTATGAACATAGGTGTGCATAGGTTCTTATGAATTGGTGTTTCAGGATTCTTTGGGTATGGTCCAAGTAGTGGAATTGCTGCATCAAAAGGCAGTTCTATTTTTAGTTTTTAAAGGAAACCCATACTGTTTTCCACAGTGGCTGCACCAGCCTACATTCCCACCAACAGTGAAC
>PVIW01007688.1:21913-46881 GCA_004026585.1 Noctilio leporinus
GATTTGCTAATGATTGCCATTCTGACAGGTGTGAGGTGGTATCTTAATGCAGTTTTAATTTGCATCTCTCTGATGACTAGCGATGTTGAGCATTCTTTCATATGCCTCTGGGCCCTTTGTATATCTTCCTCAGTGAGTTGTCTGTTCAGGTCCTTTGCCCATTTTTTAATTGGGCTGTCTGTCTCCCTGGTGTTGAGCCACATTAGTTCTTTATATATTTTGGAGATCAGATCCTTGTGTGAGGTATCATTGGCAATTATGTTTTCCCATACAGTTGGTTCCCTTTGAATTTGGCTGATATTTTCTTTAGCTGAACAGAAACTTTTCAATTTGATATAGTCCCATTTGTTGATTCATTCTTTGATTTCCTTTGCCCTTGGTGAAGTATCAGTAAACATACTTTTGCGTAGGATATCGAAAAGTTTACTGCCTATATTTTTCTCTAGGACCTTTATGGTGGCACTGCTTATGTTTAAATCCTTTATCCATCTTGAGTTTATTTTGGTGTATGGTGTAATTTGGTGGTCTAGTTTTATCTTTTTGCATGTTGCTGTCCAGTTCTCCCAACATCATTTGTTGAAGAGACTGTTTTTACTCCATTGGATGTTCCTTCCCCCTTTGTCAAATATGAGTTGACCATAGAGTCCTGGGTTAATTTCTGGGCTCTCTATTCTGTTCCATTGAGCTATATGTCTATTCTTATGCCAGTACCATGCTGTTTTGATGACAGTAGCCTTGTAGTATTGTTTGAAGTCCGGTATTGTGATTCCTTCTACCTTGTTCTTCTTTCTCAAGATTGTGGTGGCTATTTGTGGGTGTTTTTGGCTCCATATAAATTTTTGAAGTATTTTTTTCTATTTCTGTGAAGTCTGTCATTGGTATTTTAATTGGGATTGCATTGAATATATAGATTGCTTTGGGTAGTATGGGCATTTTAATGATGTTAATTCTTCCCATCCATAAACATGGTATATGCTTCCATTTATTTGTGTCTTCCATGATTTCTTTCTTCATTGTTCTGTAGTTTTCTGAGTACAGGTCTTTTACCTCCTTAGTTAAGTTGATTCCTAGGTACTTTATTTTTCTTGTTGCTATGGTAAATGGGATTTGTTTTTTCACTTCTTTTTCTGTTGTTTCATTATTGGTATACAAACATGCTTTTGATTTCTGGATATTGATTTTATACCCAGCTATTTTGCTAAATTTGCTTATTAGGTTGAGTAGGTTTTTGGTGGAGCCAATCAGGTTTTGTATATACACTATCATATCATCTGCAAATAATGACAGTTTGATTTCCTCCTTTGCAATTTGGATACCTTTGATTCTTTTTTCTTCTCTGATGGCTATAGCTAGAACTTCCAAGACAATGTTGAATAGAAGTGGAGAAAGTGGACAGCCTTGTCTCGTTCCTGATCTTAGGGGGAAAGCTTTCAGTTTTTGTCCATTAAGTATGATGTTGGCTTCAGGTTTCTCATAGATGGCCTTTACGATTCCAACTCATTTTTACCAGGGACCACAATAGCCTTGCAGCTGCCTTCAAAGGGCTGAGTGTAATTTTAGGACTGTATGAGTGTAACTACTCCTTAACAGTTAAGAAAGCCAGGTAAAAACTGGGTGCCTGGCTAAAGGTGCCAGGCTGGATAAAACAAGGTAGAGCGGGCCTTGTGTTTGCCACCTATACACTATCCCTTCAGTCACAATTCCTGCTTGTTTTTACAGCTAGAGTTATGGGGACTTCTCTTTCAAGCACTAGAACCATGGACTGAGAAGACTATAGTGCTTTGACCCCTTGCTTCTCAGGGTACCCTCCACAACTGAGATATCACTCCTGATTTTTAACTGGTGTGTGTAGGTGTGAGACAAGCTCAGTCATATCTCTACTCCTCCTGCCAATCTTAATGTGGCTTCTTTTGTGTATCCTTAGGTAATAAGACTCTTGTTTAGCTAGTGCTCAGGGGTTTCTGAATGATGGGTGTTTTGCGGTTTAATCGTAACTTTGAAGTGGTTTTGGGAGGTGCCAAGCACAGTGTTGACCTACTCTGCCATCTTGACCAGACGTCCCCATCTCAATTCTTTTCACTGGGATTTCACACAATTCTTTAGTGGCTTAGATTTCTTTAGCTCTGGTGTGAGAGAACTAAGACTAGTTTTTTTCCTCCTCATTTTTGATGAATTTTGCTGCATTTAAAAATATTTTTACTAGCCTTTACTGAAGTACCTATGGTAGATCCTAGTATTGCTGTCCCACTGAACTCCCACTTAGCTTCATGTAGTGCATCTAGGATGTCTACTGCTGTTTTATATGCATCAGTTTTAGCTTTTCAAATGCGAGTGCTTTCAGGATAGAGACTATTACCAGTGCTGAGCTTATGTGCTTTAAAAAAAACATGTGTTGCTGTATAGAAGTTAATTTATTTGGGATGATAAAGACTAGAGGCATCCAAACACTGATACTTCTGAAAAAAATTTATTAATATGATAGGTCATTTTTGTAGTCACACTGGAACAGTTGGAAGGGACAGTGTGTTTATGGCCTGACCTAATGTAATATGCCAGGCTGTGGAAATGGGTGAGGGGGTATGTCCCAGTGACCCAAATTACATGATACAGATTATATGATGGAGTTTTTAATAGACATATGAAAAATGGCTCTGTCAGAAGTTGTTCAATATTATGAAAATCTCATAAATTACATGAAACAAAGGTCATTTACTCCATAGCAAGAGATATTTCAGGTGTATAGGCAAGCAAAAGTCGAAAAGGAAGATGTAGCTAGAGCACCAGAGGACATTGATGAATCTTTTCAAAAATCACTTCTGATGATGAATAATTTTTACCATACTTCTGCCCACCAGCCAGTAAAGGTTTCCAGAAAAACACAATTTTCATACATATTTTACAGTTTTCTTTACCATTTTAAAAGGAAATGAATATGTAATGCTAATTTTTATTTGTGTGTGTGCATGCCAAAGACATGTTGTATTTATGTTATTAAATATTTGGGCTATGTATATAATTTTTGTCTACTTGTAGATAAAACTAAGTAGTTTTAATTGACATAAATTGATTGTAGGCACTAGATACAGTCTTCAATTGATTTATTCTAAACAAAAGACTAAAATTTAAGTAATTTTTATTACACTTTATATTGCATTTGAGGGGTACCATGGCCTTTTAAGCTAAAATTGTTCTGAAATATTGTGTTATTTTCAAGTTAAGATTTTCTACTTCAGAAATATCATTAACCTAGAATCAGCTCCCTGGCATTATGAGTGGAACCTCTACTATAATTATTTGTTTATAAATATAAAAAACTAAAATTTTATCTTAAAAATCATGGTGACTTGAACCATCATCTTTTATATTATGCTTTGCACTATCAATTAAGTAACATTAAACTAAAAACTTATAGTTCTTGACACACTTTTCTCAACTTCATGTCCACTTGCTGAGTCCCTGCCAATTTGAATTTCTAAATGTCCATCATGTCTTTCCTTCCCTCTTCTGTGAACCAAGGTGCACATAGCTTCCTGAATGTCCCCTTTATAGTACTAACTGCAACCTCTAACCTCCATGCGAGTGGGCACTGTGTTTGCTCACAAGTTTGTTCTTAATCCACAGCAGAGTGCCAGATAAGTGCAAGAAGTTGAATGAAAATTCAACATGATAAGTGAATGGATGAATTAACAAAATCCCTATGTAGTTTGAATTATCAGGAATTCTGAATTAGTAATCCTAGTCTATGAAGTTCAATTAAGGATTATAAAAAATTTATATTAGGCAGAGCCTACCTAGGTTGCAAGCAATTCTCTAGGGATTGTTTTATGTACCCAATTATCTACTTTATAGAGTCAATATGTCTTCTTTGGCTAAGATGGTCATAACCAAATTGGTGTGTTGGCTTGAAATAACTATCATATCAAGGTGTGGGTATGTGATATTTTCTCCAAAAAGGAGAGAAAAGAGTGATAATTGGTATCTATTTTGAAAACCAGGCATGAGATAATGACATACAGCTTTATTACCTCATCCAGGAGGAGAGGTAATAAACAAAAGAATGCCAAAGCTATGAAAATATATCCTGTAGGTCAGGTCAAGCCAAAAAGAGGGTCAAAGAGGTCTCTGGAGGTTATGGAAAGTTGAGATCTCATTTATCTCTTGCTCTTCTCAATCCTATGAAGGAATTTTTAGCTTGAAGAAAATTTTAAAATGCAAAGGGTAGGCATCCCTCTTTCCTAGTGAAAAATTAAAAAAGAAATTAGTTTCTGATGTGTACATTTTGGGTACAAATGGAGCTGTTAAAAATTAATGGGCCTTGGCTGGTGTGGCTCAGTGGATTGGCACCAGTCTGAGAACCCAAGTGTCACTGGTTCAATTCCCAGTCAGGGCACATAACCAGGTTGTAAGCCAGGTCTCCCGCCATGTCCTCAGCTGGAGGCAGGTGAAAGGCAACCTTATATTGATGTTTCTCTTCCTTTCTTCCTCCTTCCCTGCCCTCTCTCTAGAAGTAATGAATAAAAATCTTTAAAAAAAATTAATGGGCTGCTATCATTTGTATTTTAATGACCATTTAAAAAAAATAGTGTCCTTATAAATTTTGTTTGTGTGTGTGTGTGTGTGTGTGTCTGTGTGTGTTTTACATTCTTTCTTGAGATCCCTCACTGAAATGAAATTTGAGATTGTGAAATGACACTTTGCTCCACAGCTCTTTATGGGTGGAGTCGTTTTTCTATGTCATCATACTCCTTGCAGGTATGGTTCTTACCTTCCATGTGTGGTCTATTGACATTTTGCAGTGAGAGAAAATGTCTTTAAGGTTTTACTTCCTTTCTAATTACAGAAATTCTGCACTTTGGAGCCCACATTAATAGTGGAAATTTTTTTTCTGCAGCATTAATCTTGGGTCCAGTTTCTCTTGATTCACTTCATGGGTAGTGCCTGTGAACCTTAACAAGAATCAGGTGGGTGCTGCAGGGGCCTAGCCACCTACACACTTAATGCTCCAGGCTGACATTCAAGTGAGAGGGTCCCAGAAATCCTTATTTATGATGTGGGAGTTGCCCATATCTAGAGGTTTTTAGGGTCTAGAACTAATTGGAAACATAGAAAGAATAAATCTGATATTTGAGTAAAAAGAATGATCTCTTAAGTTCAAAGTTTTATAGTATGTAGAATGTCTTGGACTTTTTCTTTTTTAGAGAGAGAGCAAGGGAGGGAGAAAGAGAAAGAGTGATGTGAGAGAGAATCATCTATTGATTGCCTTTTGTCCCAACTGGGAACTAAACCTGCAATCTAGCCATGTGTTGTGACTAGGAATGGAACCTGTGACCTTTTGATTTTCTGGACAATGCCCACCAACTGAGCCACACTAGCCAGGACAAGTCTTGGATCTTTTAAGAGGTTTAAGAATCTAGGTCAAAGGTAGCCAAGGGATATCAGTTGGTATTAGAACACCCTTAAGGAATTTTCCGCCAAAGCCTAACTGAGGATAATCCCGGAAACTGCGTATTATAATTCACATATATGAGGGTGTATGTATAAAGCTTTCACAGAGAAAATGAGAGCACCTGGCTAAGGGTGTGTTTATTCGTTCATTCAAAGAATGTGTATTGAGTGACAACTATGTGCCAGACTTGTTCTAGGCGTCAGAAAGACAAATGGGGAATGAGAAAGACAAAGCATCTGTGACTAGAGAGATGCTATTCTACTGGAAGGTGTTAGGTAAAATGCAACAAAAGTAATAAATAGATAATTTTTGGCAGTGGGTAGATATATGCAAAAAAAAAAAAAAAAAAAAAAAGAATCTAGGTCAAGTAAAGTGTTTTTACAGTTTTGCCTGTATAAGGCTGAGAAAGTTCCTCACTTTGAAATTGTAAGCCAACAATTTTTATTAGAAAATTAGTATGTTTCTGAAAGGACTATTCATTTATATCAAAAAAGATGCAAATGCATGTTGTTTATAAATCCCTTCTTTGACTTCAACCAAACTGCAAAGCCAGACCAAGACCTCTAAATTTCCTAAGCAGTAAAAATATTTCTCTGAAATCAATTTTACATGGTAAATAAGTGTAGAGAAATCAAAGAAGTCCTGACTTTTTTCCAAAACAACTATTTTCAAATGTTCTCTTTTCATTTTGAAAAATAAAATTATTTAAAAATAATTGGGAGAGAGGTGGGAAAGTTGTACTTCTTTGTCCTAAGCTTAACACAGGCTGCATTTTGTAAAAGTCCATGATAAGCACAAAGCCTCTAGCAGAAGGATATTTAGTTTCATAATAGGCACATGGGCAGAGGTACTTGGTGGCAAAGTTTGTCCCTTGAGAACAATGTCAAAATGAAGTACTCAATACAATGCTGTCATCTGGTGACCACATTCTGAAATTACAATAACTCAACCTTAAGGCTGCTTGCCTTCTGCTTCCTGCACCCCTGCCTAGTTAGATGACATCATAAGGTTCTAGAGCTGGAGCAACACACCACATGCAGCTTCTCCAGTTTACAGATGGAAAATCAAGACCTTAAGAAATTAAAATGATGCAGCTAAAAAGTGGTCCCAGGTATATGCCTAGTTAGTGGTCCATTTATGGTAAAAGTAGGCACTTGGCCAGACAAGTTGGGTTTAAATAGTAACTTTGTAATTTACTAGCTGCCAGATCTTCGGCATCTTATCAAATCTGGCTGAACCTCAGTTTCTTCACATATAAAATGAGAAGTCCATTAGACTACAGCTGAAGGGGTTATTGGGAAAATTGAATGCTGTAATATATGTAATTTAATTGCTATATAACATATGCAATTTGCAGATATAATGAAGACCAGCCTAGCAAAAGACAGAATGTTGTCAGAATAAATGTGACAACAGACTCAGGAATGCCTTGAAAATTTATAGAAATATACATATATAGAGGGGTTTGATTCATGATCAGTTGAAATAAAATGATATACTGTAGAATAATAATAATAATAATAAACCAGTATTTCCCCATTTCCTTTTTCCCCTTTGAGATAAGAGTAAATTGCTCTTGATTCATTTGGTTGCTTTATTCTATTGTCTTTCTTCTAAGCTCTAAAGCTATGCTTTGCTGAATTTCTTGTAGTGTCTCAACCCTTCAGAGTAATTATAGTGTGTATAACTATTATCTAAACTAAAATTCCTATGAATTATTTTGCTTTGAATGCTGAAGTGCCAAGACAGAGTAATGCAAATGTAGCCGGGAGAGGTCGAATATGGAACCTTTAATTTAACCACCTGAGCTTCATAAGAGTGAGGTTTTGTTTGTTTGTTTGTTTGTTTATTTTTGCCCCTTGGCTCAAACGTGGGGTCAGGCAAATGATCTAATGTGATTGGTCCAGTTTCTATGTGTCAAGGCACCATGGAGTATGCCAGGACTTACTTTTGTTAAGGGGAAAAAAAAGCAGAGAAACCTTGTGTACCTTTTTGTAGTTACTGCTAATGCCTGAAAATGAAAACTACCTTGCTCTATTACAAATGACTGTAAAATTCAGGTTTGTAGGACAATGCAGGGTGCCTAGCTCATTCTGATCCAACTACATTTATTGAGCATCTGCTACATATTAGACATGGGCTAGGTGTACACCATTCATTATTTGGAGATATAGCAGGTGTTGTGGCTGGTAACAGCTATATTGAGTACACTTGTAAAAGAAAAAGTATCTTAGTTTGTGTCTCAGAGGCAGACCCTGAGACAGGGATTTGATTGCAAGTCATTTAATTGCAGGGAAAGAGCAGTAGTGGACTGGAGAATTTCCACAGGGAGGAGATGGAAGCTGGTAAAGGGTATATAATGAAACACTGAAACACGTTTCTACTGTGGGCAAATGGAGCTCCATTCTGCTGGGGAACTGAGAAACAGAGCTTGTGCCTCAGAGCTATCTCACCATCTACCAGTCTTGGTTCTGTGGTGGCTGCTTCCAGGCCTCCTGATTCCCTCAATTTTGTCCTCAAGCAAAGCTTGCAGGTTCTGGCAGTTTGAAATTCGTCCAGTATATGTGCAAATGGTAAGTGCCTAGGTGATGTGGTTAGAATTGCAACACTGTGTCCTACAAAGAGGGAAAAGATTATAGCAACAACCTTTGGGGATTTCCCAAACATCCCAATCTAAAAGTCCAAATATGCAGGGAGAAGAGCATACAAATCTTCTGGCAAAGAATTAGATGACAACAACTACTTCTTTACTTGGTATCTCTACCTGAATCTCATAAGTAGGTTGGACATGTCACCAGGATGTCATCCTCGTGCAGATCAATGATAATGGAGAAGAGATCATGTTGGACTGGGGTAACAGCTCTAAAACCTAGACCATGGTCCCTGAAGGAGATGGGCAGAGAGAATGTACAAGCAATATTAGTTTTCAGTGGACAAAATGTCTTCTCCCTACCTAATGCCATCCTCTGATGATCCAGGAGGAACCGCATGAAGAGGGAAGATACCCAAATGAGAGGTTAATGCAAGGTCCTCACTAAAAATAAATCATGGGCCTCCAAGATCTTCCTCCTAATTCCAAACCATAGATTGTATGCCTTTGATGGTGAGGAAGAATGGCCAGAAAAGTGATGAAAGTGCCCCATACCTAACACCTACAGCCTAGCAGATGCAACAAAGAGTATTGAGTAAAGAGTTCTGGTTTAGCCAGTAAGTAGTGTTGAAATCTTGAACTCCATATCTTGGTTCCCTCATCACATACCTTCCTTGCTGGGCTGCTGTGAGGACTAGTATTTACAGCAGAACCCATAATAGAGCCATGACTGTGCTGGGTGCCCACCACCAATGAGTCCCAGGGCCTTCTGACTATATCTAATCAAGGGATCAAGCACAAGACATGATTTAAAGAGGAAAATTAGGATTAGTCCAAATCTCTAGCTCCATTTATTGGTATCTTTTTTATCCTGACCCATACTTTGGGGACAGGGAAAGAGAAAAAGTAGGTAGAGGGAAGGAAAGAGGAAGAGAAGGGGGAGAGTAGAAAGGGGAAGTGAGCTTTTTGGACTCTGCTTATAAATTGGAATGTGCCAAGAATAGCCTATTCTTTTTTTTTTTTTTTCTTTCTCTCTCTCCCTCTCTTTTTTTTTCTTGGCAAAGTTAATCCCATATTTATGCAGTATTATAGTGTTTAAAAAAATTTTAAGCATCCTCCCTCCTTTTTAAGCTATGGGCATTCTTTGCTATACACAGAAATGTGATTTCAATCATACGTACACACATGCACACACACACACACATATATATAACTAAAAAATTGATATAATATGGTTCAGTGTGTGTGTGCGCACATGTGTGTGTATGTGTCTGTGTGTGTGTTCACATGCATAATCATTGAGAATCCTTCCTTTCAACCTAGTCTCATCCTTCACCTCTACAAGTAATCACTTCTATGAGTCCTCTGTATTTGTTTCCAGAGTTTCTTTATGCAGATGCAAGCAAATGCTAATATATTTACAATTTTCATCCCTTAAGAGATATTTAAAATGGTTAATAATAAGTAGTAGCAATTTATTAAGTATTAGCTATATACTAGGTACTCATATATACATCAGACCCATTTTACAGATAAGGAAACTGAGCACAGAGAATCAAATAAGTTTCCCAAGGTCAGGGAACAAGTAGGTTAGGGAGATAAAATTTGAATTTACTTAGTGTCCAGAGTCTTGGCCAGTATACAATACTGACTTTATAGTATATAATAATTTCCAAATCTTTCCTTTTTTTCTCTATCTGTTATGGGTTGAATTGTGTCTTCTTTTCAAAAGGTCTTAACCCCAATTACCTCAGAATGTGACTTTATTCCAGAATAGGTAAAGTTTTTACCTATTCTAGTTAAAATGATATTATTTGGGTGAATATTAATTCAATAAGACTATGTACTTATAAAAAGGAAAAATTTGGGAGGTGGGATCAGCAAGATGGTGGAATTTGAAGCCAAATAAGTACTATAAAAAGAAAACCACAGATTAATATCTTTGATGAATACTAATGCAAAAATATCAACAAATAGGCAAATTGAGTTTAACGGCACACGAAAAGGATTATACAAAATGACTAAGTGGAGTTTATTCCTGAAATGTGAGGATGATTCAATATGAAAAAAAAATCAGTCAGTATAATACACCACATCAACAGAAGGAAGAACAAAGATGATTAAGAACAACTCAACTGATGTAGAAAAAGTACTTGACATAATTCAACAACTTTTCATGGTAAAAATGTTCAATAAACTAGAAATAGAAGGAAACTACCTCAAAGTGAAGGGCGTAAATGAAAATCCCCAGCTCACATCATAGTTGGTAGTAAAAGATTGAGAGCTTTTTCTCTAAAATCAGAACCAAGGTAAGGATGCCCATTCTCACTGTTTCTGTTCAATATCACATTGCAAGCCCTGAACCTTAGTAATTAGGCAAGAAAAAGAAATAAAATTTATCAAAATTAGAAAAGAAGAAGTAAAAATTATTTCTGTTTAGAGATGACATGATCTACATGTAAAATATGATAAAGAATATACATATACACACACCAAAAAACTGTTAGAACTAATAGATAAATTCTTCAAAGTTGCAGGATACAAAATCAACACCCAAAAATCAATTGTGGTTTTATATACTAAAAATCAATAGCTTAAAAATAAAATATAAAAAGCAATCTCATTTATAGTAACAACAAAAATAATTAAATAGTTAAAACATAAATTTAACTAAAGAGGCAAAAGACTTGTGCTAAAAATTACAAAGCATTGCTAAAAGAAATGAAAGAAAATACAAATAAATAGAATGACATTCCATGCTTATAGATTAGATGTTATTGTTAAAATGTCCATATCTAGACTCAAGCAAAATCCCCATGGCATTTTTTTGTAGAAATAGAAAAAAACATTAAAAAATTCATATGGAATCTCAAGGGACCTGGATAGCCAAAGAAATCTTAAAACAGAACAAGTTTGAAGGCTTTTTACTTTTTGTTTAAAAAACATGTTACAAAGCTACAGTAGTCAAAACAAAACAATGGAAGGCTTATAGTCTAGAAATAAAGCCTTGTGTATATGGTCAAATGATTTTTGACGAGGGTGCCAAGACTACACAGTAGGAAGGGAACAATTTCTTCAATAAATTATGCTTGGAAAAGCAAATATCCACATGTAAAAATAAATAAATAAATAAAGTTAGACCTTTACCTTATACCAGATAAAACAATAAATGAATCCTAATGAAAAGATCTAAACATAAGACCCTAAAACTGAAAAATTCCTAGAAGAAAATATAAAGAAAAACTTCATGACATTAAGTTTGCCAATGAATTCTTGGCTGTGACACTAAAAGCACAGAAAACAAAAGCAAAAATAAGACAAATGGAGCTACATCAAACTCAAAAATTTCCATGCATCAAAGGACACAATCAAGAGAATGAAAAGTCAACCTACAGAAAGGGAGAGAATATTTTCAAACCATATGTTTTATAAAAAGTTAATATTTCTAATATATAAAGAACTAATAAATCCATGACAAAAAAAACAAAACCCTCAATAAATGGAATAAAATCTTGAACAGACATTTCTTCAAAAAAAGATATAGAATGTAGGTAGATTCTAGAAGCTGGAACATTTAAGGACCAGGCTCCTTTGCAAACCCTCCAGAAGGAATGCAGTCTGCTGAAACCTTGATTTCAGAACTGATCTCCAGAACTGTAGGATAATAAATCTGTGTTGCTTCAAGCCCTGAAGTGTGTAGTAATTTATTATAGGAGCAATAGGAAATTAATAGTTTCCATAATGGTCTTCAACTTCTTCTTTAATTTTTGCTTTCCTCAAACCTATCTTCCCCATGATTCATTTTTTAAAAACATTCATAAGAAACCATATGACCCTATGGCCTTATGGTAAATTGAACTATCACCATTAACCTTCTGACAAATGCTGCAGGAGTCAGATCTGGTGATTGTTGTGTGACCTTCATATCTCCATTAGCTTACAAGTTTCTTTACATCAAGGGAATTTATCCACAAAAGGTTAACAAAGTTTCTTTCAGATACTAGAAACACACACACAAACACACATATACTTACATCTATTGTATGTATGTGTGTATATATGAATATAAGTAGAAATAGTCAATCTACCCACCTATATCTATACCTATATAGAGATATATTATATATATAATTTAAAAGTCACTGAATAACTATTTCGTAGCTTATGGAATCTAGTAGAGGTAATAGGATTTATATTAAAGGTGCAATTATGCTGTTAAATCCCACTCCCTTTAAAAAATACTCAAAATATACTGTCCTGCCTGATCAGGCTAGTTTTAAACAGACAAACAAAAGATACCATCTTTCAGAAAAACAACAGTTACAACTTAGCATTCCAGTTATAAATTTCAAAGTTCCTGGCAGCTGCTATACCTAATTAGGGGAGTATCTTGCACACACACCCCAACTCTTATACCACATGTAATTCCCTATCTCTGTACAAGCTGCATGTCTCCCTTTCCTTCTTCCCTACCCGCCTTATCAAACCAGGTGAGTTGTCAGGCCACATGTCTGTTTGTGGGTCTATCTGGGGGAGCTGGGAGATTGATGGCTGCCCCCTATTTTAAATTCCCTTTGGCATAATATGTACAGTAAACAGTTCTGACCACTGACAGAATTTTGCATAGTGCTGTAAGCCTTTTGGTCACTATCTTCTGGGTAAGGCCCCTCCTATTTTCTTGGCTCAAAAAGGACAAAGGCTAGTCCACTGAGCATCACCCCACCTCCACCCCCAAACTGCAGAGTTGGGGATTTTGGCTTTCTGCCACTCCATAACACTCTGGGCTCCAGCACTGGGGCAGCAGCTGGAGCAGCACTGATGGCATATGCCAAGAGACAGCCTCCTCCCAGACAGAACTCTAGAGGCCAGGCAGTAGCCATTGTCCCTTTTCTAAGCCCTCCCCCAACACAGAGCCACAGAATGGCAACACCATATCTGAGACTCTATCAACATAATTCATACTGGTTGCCCCACCCAGGTGATTACCATTCCATCCAACTTTTAGGTACACTTTTCTACTATAGGCTACACTACTAAGACGGAGTCAAAGCAGCTCTATCTAATACATAGAAATAAACACAAACTTATATGCATGGCCCATGGACATGAACTAAGGGAGGAATTGCTAGAGGACATGGAGGGTACTGAGTGGAAGGGGGCAATGGAGGAAAGTTGGAACAACTATAATAAATTTTTCTAAATAAAAAATATATATATATATAAACTTATGCAATAATTAGTCAATAGCAAGAAGTGAGGAAATGCTTTTGCAAACTTGGTTGAATCAGTATCATTATTTACTTTCGATGCTTATTTGTCCAATGTTCATTCAAGGCAAGGTTAGAAGTTTATATCAGAATTTTAAGCATAACAAAAAAACTATTGATGTTTTTGTCACAAACCTGGAAACCAGGGATGACTTTGCTTATTTAAATCACTTCCGTTATGCATCAAAGTGAGTGGCAAGTGGGTGTGTCAGTCAAGTTGAAGGCTCAGATACTAACAATGGTCCCAAGCACTTCAGGCTTCTAGGGTTGAAGGGACGGGGTGGAAACAGTGCTGCCAGTGCTGGGAAAGCTGCAATCCTGGGAGAAGGGCCACTGCGGGGGCCAGGTCCAGCAGAGGCAGGGGATGGGAGAGAGCACCTATCACTGACGTCTTCAAGCCTTGTTATGGGCTGAAATGCCCCCACTCCAATTCCACTGCCAAACTTATATGTTGAAACCCTAAACCTCAACACTTTGAAATGTGACTGAATTTGTACATAGAGCCTTTAAAGCAGTAATTAAGTTAAAATGAGGTTATTAAGCTGGGCCCTAATCCAGTACATTTAGTGGCTTTATAAGAAGAGATTAGGACATAGAAACACACAGAGGGAAGACCATGTGAGAACCTAAGAAGAAGGTGGACACTAGCAGACCAAGAAGAGAAGCCTCAGAAGAAACCAACCCTACAACACCTTGGCTTTGAGCTTCCAGATTGAAGTGAAATGTCTGTTGTTTAAACCACTTTGTCACAGCAGCCCTCGCAGACTAATATGACATTTGTCTCCCACTCAAGGGCCCAACCCAACAGACAGAGGGCAGGGAGCCCACAGGTGTCCATCTGCATAGATCATTCTCCTGGCTACAGAGTGGGAAGAAAGCTGTGATGTGGATCAGGGGTGAGAAGGGCAGGGAAGCAAATGGAGAACTACCAGGATGAGGGTAAGTGCTGAAAAAGTAGCTGAAGAAAAGAAGAAAAGGTTGCCTTTAGAACACATGTACACAAGAAAAATGAAAATGTACCTTGTTTTAAAATTTTAAAGAACTGGTTTGCATTCTTATTTAGTGGAAATATATATCTAGAGAATGCCATAAAATGTTGAACCTAAAGATAGTCTTTTAGGATTTATTCTATTGGTAGGCAAAGAGGGCTGATATTCATTCGACTTGCAATTGAAGTAAGTTTCTTCCAAGTTAATTATAGGTTGATGGTTTGAACAGCTAGATTTAACATTTTCTGGAACATTTATTAAGTGCTTATGAAAAAGTGTGGTGCTAAGTGCTCTTCAGAATAGAGGGTTTTATATAACATTTTTATGAGACTGATACCACAATGCCTCCCTTAGGAACAATATCTGAACAGACCCAGAACTCCCCTTAGACTGGAACAATCAGCAAAGGTATTGCGCCTAAGGGCAGCGTTTAAATTACCTTGTTTTCCATGTCTTCTGCTGAGTCCAGAGCTGGTGTAGTTACTCTCTATGTCCACAAGATGGCAGGCACGACCAGAAAGAGCCTGCAGGAGCCTCAACAGGTTCTGTCTCTGAGCTTCACCTACTTGTGAGGTCCCCAGTCTCTAGAGGTTAGTGGGTGGGGAGACTGGGATTCCACAAAACCTCTTCCCTGTGAGTAGGCTGCAGGATCAGACGGTGCAGTAGCTGGCAGGCAGTGATGGGGTTGGGGAGGAAGGAGATATTCCAATTTAAGCAAAATGCTTGGAGGTATATGCAAACATAGAACTGAGGCTTGGAAAACAAAACACAGGGACAGGAGGAAGGTCACTGAAGCTAGGCACCTGGTGAAAAGGTGAAAGGCTGTGAGATTTGCTGCTGGGCAGCAGAGTCAGGAGGAAATGGGAAAGAGGAAGGGAGCAGCCAGAGGAGGAGCTGGGTCTGAGGTTCATCACACTAACCCTGGATTCCTGTCCAGGGCCCTTGGTGCTTCCAGAACAAATGGTTGCTAGGATGGATTTTGAATTACGGGATCTTTAAGGAAGAGAACAGAAAAACCAGTGAACCAAGTTCACAGCCAGCTCCAGAAAGGTGGTACTTTAGACAGGCCGGGTAGGGCTTTGAGGAAAGGGTAGGGAGAGGAGATTGTCAGGCTACAAGATCCGTGATTACTCAGTCCACCTTGTGGACTACTGGATTGAACAGAATTATAATTAGATTATATAAAATGTAGAGCAAGAGGTTAAAAAATAATGCTAACACTTAAGATATATGGAGATATTTTACTTTCTTATTTAACTATTTTTTACCATTTTCTCTGAAGCATAGATAAAACTATCTCATACCCATGTTTTACATTATAACTAAACTTGGACCTGGCTTTTTTCAGAGGTTCAATGGAAGGATCCTGTCTTCCAACACAGCTCCTCTGCCCCCGCCATTAAAAAAAAGAAGAAGAAAGAAAGAAAAGAAAAGAAATGTTTTTTACTTATTTTTAGAGGGAAGGGAAAGAAGGGAGAGAGAGGGAGAGAACCATCCATTGGTTGCCTTTCACAGGCCGCCAACTGGGGACCTATCCTGCGACTGAGGATCAAACCAGTGTTCTTTTGGTTCATAGAACTGCACAATCTACTGAGCCTCACCAGTGAAGGTTCTTCTGGATCCTTTAAAGAATGTTCTAAAACAAAAGCATTGGGAAGTTCCTTCCTTCTCTTCTCATGAAGACACCAGCTCTACTTCTACCTTTCACAGGGCCTGACTGTTTTAATCTGGTTTTAAACGATAACCATTCTTCTTTGCAATGGAAGAAATATTTGATATCTTTTCTTTTAGACCTGCAGAGATCCAGGAAGTCCACATGCCCAGGATCCTGATATTTGTTGTAGTTTTTTGGATCCATTCTCTTCAGAATTTTAAAATTTAACTTAACTGAAGTGAGGATTATCTCTCTGGAATGCATTTGTGCACCAGCAATATAAAGCCAGATTAACATCTTATCAGATGCACATCTATGGTGCTTCTCCCTTTTATTTAATCATGAACGTCAATATAGATTAGATGTGGTGGGCTAGCTACAGTTATTTCTAGTTATAAAAAGCCATAAGAACACAGGTTTATACATCCGTTTGGGATGTGTATGATGTTAAATCTCTAAGGCATCTTTGAGATAATCTAGTGTAGTGCAATTTCTTATAAGTGCTCTGGCCTACCCAAGGGCACACACTTATTGGGTGAGGGAGTTGGGTATGATGGCAGCAGTCTGGGTTTAGGGTCCATCTAACCTCAATACACATGGTCGCAAAGGAGACCTGTTATTTGGCAGTGGGTATAAAGAGCAAGAACAAAGGTATTTTCACATGTAGGACAGAGATTTTAAAACATTAATTAAATTTATTATATGTGGACTACTTATTTAAATCAGTAAACATGATTTATTACTTTGTCTATAAAAGTAGTTCCAGTACTCAGTCTTAGCACATGTTCAGTAATTTAGTCTGGCCTTCTTCACAGCTCAGTTGTGAGCACACAGACCAGTCCCACACAGGCAGGGGTGCCACTCGTCAGTGCTTGTCCTTGACTGCCCAGAAGTACAGCGGTGCCACTCACGCCTTTGTTATGTCGCAGACATTTCCACAATTCACAACTCCATTAATAAACACCGAAATGCCACATGGCTAATATTTCCCAGGTTCATTTTATACACAGCCACTGCAGTTGTTAAAATATATCTTAAGAAAAAATATTCTTTACAACCTATTTATAAGAATTGGTTATTTTTTTCTCTCACTCCCAATTAGCACACAATTAGGAGACTATAATTTGACAATCAAGAAGCATATTCTTAATGTTAGTGTCAATTCCACATGGAATATGGAGTTAAAAATGGAAGAAATCTTTTTTGAGTCCTATTTGTACATATACAACATTACAGATTTTAATATGCTTAGAAGAAAGACTGTAAAGAAGGAAATAAAATGACTTGGATTCGAAGGTGAAACTATATAATACATCCCTACCTTATGGCCACTGGGGACAAATTTTCATGTACTTTTCTTGCTCACATCAGCATACTGTTGCCTTCAATTTTAAGCTATATTCTTGGGTAGAAGTTTGAAAAACCCATTGTTAAATATGTTGAATCTTTAAAATTTGGATAACAACTGGTATTTCCATCAGTGCAAAATTTGCTCTTCCAGAAATTGAGTTCTACTTTCATGCTTCCAAACATCCGCTCATCCTACTGTCACCCCTGCTCCCTTTGAGGTTTTCTCTTGTTATCCTTCACATTTGTGCCATATCCTTGCTACTACATTAGCACATGTGTGTTCATACCAGCCCACTTTTCCACTGAGCCCTGGGCTGCAGTTCATGCTGACCTTTCTCTTCTCAAGGCTTTTCATATGTTTCTTGCTATTTAATGCCATGCACTATGTTTGCTAGTTTTTCCTTCTTACCATATGGGATCCTTTGCTTCACCTCCAATCACTGTCAAGAACAGAGATATATCATAATGAGTCTGTTTCAGAGTCAATAAAACAGAAATAACTAGAAGAGCTTAGCTGGAGACCTAATTTTGCATCAGCTGAAAAGAGCTATGCTTTGCCATAGCAACTGTTCTGTCATCAACCTTTACAGTGATTCTAAATTCCTACTTTTTTCTGCTTTAATGTGCTGATGCCAAACTCCCCTCTGAGGTATCTGTAATAGAGCAGGAGATTAGGACATGATGGGTATCCCCATAGTGTCACCAAGATAGGGGGAAATGAGGATATTATTTACCTGCTTGGCATCATAGGGTTGTGGCAAGGATAATAAGAAATAATTTGGATGAATAGTGTGCTAAATTGTAAAATGTTACATAAGTAACAAGTAAAGACATTAGCTGGTACTCGATTCTGGCAGCTAAGTTGATAAGATGAGTGTACATCTAAGTTTTATGATTTCAAACTTATTTTTAAAAAACATGAAAAAATTGGATCCGTCAGCACAATGATCTATTTGTGTTTCAAAAACAGCACATGGAAAAATCTCTTGTGCCCAGGTTGACTGCCATGGAGCACAGGGCTTCCAGAACTTCTCTGTTGTTGTCATTCACAACTTGTGGGCAGCACCAGGGCCGGTGGCTTCCCTGGCTTTCTCAGAACTCCAGTAGACCAGCAAGTTGAATGCCTTGTGTCTGAAAGCCAGCTCCCGAGGTACATCTAGGCTTTAAAAGGCTTAGTGTACTGTTACTGACTTTTTCATTGTTCTCAGATGAATTATTTTTAAAAATATATTATTTATTTATTTTTAGAGAGAAGGGAAGGGAGGAAAAAAGAGAGAGGGAGAAACATGGATGTGGGAGAGAAACACTGATTGGCTGCCTCTCATACACGCCCTGACCAGGGACCGAACCTGTAACCCAGGCATGTGCCCTGACTGAGAATTGACCAATGTGGCCTTTCCCTTTGTGGGACAACACTCAGCCCACTGAGCTACATTGGTCAGAGTTCAGATGAATGATTTTAAAAAATGTATTTGTATTTGTTTTGTGCTATGATATAATGTGACCAACAAGATTGAAAAAGGAATAGACTGACATCTGAGTATAAACTTCGCTTGCTTTTCTGAGGGAAATGATACCTTTGGTTGCATTCAGAGAAGCCATGGGATTATCCACAGAATGGTTAAATTCATGGCACTTGTAGATTTCTTTTAGAGGGGGATTGGGCCAAGAAAAGATCACTCTTCCTAGCTTACCCTTCTCTAGACATTCTAGAGGTTGTGTTTTTTTGTTTGTTTGTTTTCTTTCATCTGGGATCACACTGAGTCCTCAGGCTGCAGTGGGCTGACCCCGTCAAAAGAACTTTTGGGAGCAAGAATCAGGAACTGGTATATTGCATTAAGCAGAGTGCTCTAGAGTAACAGAGCCAGTAGGGTATGTGTGTGTGTGTGTGTGTGTGTGTGTGTGTGTGTGTGTGTGTATTCTTAATATATGTACAGGGTGCATGCAATAAAGTGGCAAAATTTTAGTAAAATAAACAATGTACCACAAAAGTGTTATATTTTGAAATACATTTATTCTTACATGTAAATACATAAACATAGTCATTATTTTTAAAATTGTACACAAGTCTCCATTTGCTGCAATAATAGACTCAATTCAACTTGGGAATCTTGAGCATGCTTTAATGAACTTTTCTTTATCCATGGACATCTTCATGCTTTCAATCTTAGCTTTAACAGCCTCTTTATTGGAATGAGGTCGTTTATAACTTCTTTCTCACAAATGCTTCATACATGATAGTCTAAAGGATTTGCATCTGGTGAACTAGGTGGCCAGATTTCCTTTGACCAGAATTCAGGAACATTGACACCGAGAGCTTCTTGTACTTTTTTGGTGTTAGGTGCTGGTGCATCATGTTGTTGGAAGATAAAATGACATCCATGTGTGACTTGCTGCATCCATGATACAACTACTTCTCTCAAAAAGTCAAGGTAAACATCAGCAGTCACCTTCAAGCCTTATGGGAAAAAAATGTGGGATCATGGTATGTCCTTCATTGCTGACAACATCAAACATGATCACTGTAGCGGGAAATTTCATTTTCATGACAATTGGGACTTCATTAAGATTCTCACAGAGCCACCTGTTGTGTTTTCTGTGGACTATTTGGTCCTGCTGCGAATTCTTTTCACCAAAGAAGAAAATCAGAGTTTTTTTTTTCCTTTGGGATTTTTCAATGTTGTTAGCAGTTTCCTTGCTTTTTCAAAGTGCCTTTACTTTGTCTGCTGTGTCATAAACTGGCTTCTTCTAAGAACGTAGGATCTGTATCTGCTATCTTCAGCAATAATCTTGTGAATCATTGCATCCAACATCTGCAGTTCTCTTGCATGGAGTGTATTGACATTCCTGGATCTTCATTGATGATCTCCTGGATTCTGTGTACAATATCTGGACTTTTGTAATCCTTGCATACCTTATGTGTTTTCCTTGTTGGTGTGGTGACATCAGGATCAGCATCATATACCTTCTTCACATTGTCAACTGTATATAAAGGGATGTTATTGAGGTCTGAAATTTCCTTAGCAGTTGGCCCTGCATGCAGTCCAGAAATTATGGTTGCTCTAACATTGTATTCCTTCGACATGATGGTTGTCTCAGAATTTAGTACTTTATATCTGAAACAATGATGTTAAATCATAACCTTAGAAACAGTTCTTCAAAGTTAATAAGCATGTGAAATAAGGAGATGCAAAGTGATTGCCACTTTATCATGTATGTGTGTGTGTGTGTGTGTGTATATATATATATATATATATATATATATATATATATATATAATATATTTATCATAAGGAATTGGCTTACACAATTGTGGAGGTACAAGTCCAAAATTTTCAGGGTAACCTGGAGGGTTGGAAACCTATCAAGTCTAAATCTGCCTGCTAGCAAAATTCCTTTTTACTAGAGATCATTGTTTTTTTTTTTTATTCAGGCCTTTAACTGATTCGATGAAGTCCACCCACGTTATGGATGGCAATATGCTTCACTGAAAGCTCCCAGATATAAACCTTAATCTTATTCTAAAGAGATTTTTATAGAAACACCCTGAATAATGTTTGACCAAATAAATATCTGGGTCACATGGCTCAGCCAAGTTGACACAAAGTTAATTATCACAGAAACAATGTCAAAACACTTACGTTATTGTCATTATGACTTTTAGTCCATCTGACTCTATCAGAGGAAGGTGTTAATCTCTGACAGTTTCTGTGAGTGAGATAGGCATTAGCACAACAGTGCCAAGGTTAACAAGAAGGTAAAGCCTGTGAGCACAATGGGCCTTCAATCATTGCTTTCTGACTGCACAGCTAGTGTGAGACACATTTGAGGTGTGAGCACAACAGCCTGCCCTGGCCAGTGCTGGGTCAGGCAATATGGCTGCAGGCAGGTCTGGGATCAAGAAGTATTGTGTGAATGTGCTGAAGTGAAATTTATGATAAAGGGGAGGAATAACTTTTTTCTTTTTCTTTTTTAAAATTATATTTTATTGATTATGTTGTTACAGTTCCCGTTTCTTTTCCCTTTGCTCCCCTCCACCCAGTACCCCCTTCCCTCCAGCAATCCCCTCTCTTAGTTCATGTCCATGGGTCATGCATATAAGTTCTTCATCATGACCCTTTCCTATATTATTAACTTTCCCCTGCCTATTTTCTACCTACCAATGATGCTTCTTAATCTCTGCACCATTTCCCCATTTCTCCCCCTTTTCCCCCCTAGCTGGATAATGAGACCAATTTTTAAATCAGTGCTTTTCTTTCTGATATTTTATTCAAGGAAGTAAATAGTTTTTGTGGTTTGGGTTTTAGGGTAATGCTTCTGCTTTAATAAACTACTTACTCAGAGAGTCATTAAGAAGATAAAATAAAATTAGTGCACACAATCTAATTGCTCTCACTAAAATACATGTAGATATTCTGGCTTTGTTCTGTCTGGCCTTTGTAGGGATTATTGATAACTGGAAATGCTAAGTACAGCCACAAAGAGCTGGAAGCTAGCACTTAATTTTGTTGTTAGGTACCTACTGTCCAAAGTAGTGCTTTCCAGTAATACTTTTCCATTTGTCAAACTATTGATGAAATATCCTTCACATTTTACACTTTTAAGGTGCTTAGTTTGGAAGAGCTGGGTAAGAAGATGCACAAGATTCCTCATATGAACTATTGAGCATATTGCTATTAAATTGAATCACATGAATATCTTATTGATTTCAGTTGCCTTAGTGCTATTTATGTAATTGACCTGACTTTGAGTCCCATGCTGGAAAAAAATGTATATATAGTTACTCATTTGCCAAATTATTGCAATGACATTGATAAACAACCACAATCTAATGACTTGATGAAAGATATGTATTATTGAGTAAATGTCACCTTTTACATAGAACAAAATTTGTCAGAATACAGAATATTGATATCATGTTCTAAACTAAACTCCAGATTTATAGCAATTTACTTGGAATTAAGAGTTCCAGGTCTTCCAAATGTTTCACACTTATTTTTATATATTATTATAATTTGTAAGCACCAATTACATGTATATCATATGCAAAGTCATATTTTAAGTATTGGCTTCCTGAACATCACATATAGAGCAATGATAAAGATGTGCACAAGACAGCCTCAGAAACTCAGCTACAGATGATTGGCAAAGCCATAGAATATGTGATTCATATATCACAAAAATAACATTAGGCTGCCTGTAATTTATTTCAAAAAGATTCAGCAAAGACCGTAACATAAATGAGTATGTTAGTCATTTTTAACTGACCACTCTAGTATGTCAGTATTTTATTAGAAAGCCATATTCCAGAGGTGACTACTACAAGTACTTAAGCTCTTTTATCCACCTCAACATCAAAGGCTTTTCTAAACAGCACAATAATGTTAGAAATACACTTTCATCATTATTGTGACTTGCTAAATATCATAATGGATGGTAGAAATAGGCTTTCCTTGCTATCCTAGATCATGTGGTTTAGTTAAATTATTATGAAGATACTCCTTACACCTTGCATTAACTGGATGCAAAAATACAGTGAGGTTTCATCCAAGTGTCTCTCCTATTTGGACATGAATCCAGATGCTGGAGGAAATCAGATAGCCTGATGCTGAAAGCGACATCAACAGAACATTTTGTGTAGACTGTATGGCACCTGCCTCTAGTGCACTTGTATAGCTGAATCACCTGTAGCAACATTCATTGCTTATGATACATTTATACACATACTTGCTTATAAATGTTTGTTTAGTAAGTCTTGGCATGTGCGCTCTGAGGTTGGCTTTCATTATAACCCAGCAGCAAAGTTGCAGGGGAAGAGCTGACCCTCACCCACCATTAATCCTTCAGAGAAGTTGTTATTTATTAAACCAACCTAAGATATTTGTTCAAGGTAGTCCTTATTTGTCATTACCTGAAGGGATAATAAACTGTAAACTTCAGGCCAAGTTGGCGACATATCACTAGTAATCTTGCTGGTAGCATAAACCCTAAGATTTTTTCTTAGAGAACTCAATGCCATCATATCCTCAAGGGGAACATTCCTAATGTGGGGCCAGAAGGGCCCTTAGAATGCTTAATTGAACACGTCAGAGTTCAGGAAAAAGGTGAAAATAATGATATAGAATTAACTCAAACCCAAGTATTTCTTTCCCAACCACTGTGGGACCCACATACCACATGTCTGAATATTTACAATTATGAAATGGGCTGGGTGATTTTTTGTTTGTTTGTTTTGTTTTCAGTGGAGATAACTTCAAAAGAGGGAGAGACCTAAAGTCTGTCTGCTGGTAGGTCTCACAGAAGCTGGGGAAATCAGTCTTTAGTCCCAAAGTTGATGTGGGTGTTGAGTAACAGCATCCACATGGTAGTTATTCTGGCATTCTTCATACTGAATTGTGACCCAGTGGTTCTCACTGGGTACTGCGACCTTGTCATTGAGGCTCCATGCTAGAAGAAGAGGCACAGTTTGAAAAAAACAGATCAGATTTTCCTGAAGAGTGGAGATATTTTGGTTAGTTCAAGATGCCATAGGAAAATAGTATACAATGAGATGCTTAAATAAGAGCAATTTATTTTCTCACAGTTTTGGAAACTGGAAATCCAGCATGGTTGGTTTCCGGTTGTCTTCTTGCTGTGAGCTCACATGACTTCTTTATGTGCCAGTGCCTGTGGAAAGGGAGAAGACAAGTTTTGTCTCTTCTGATAAGGGCCCCATCAGTCCAAAGCCACACTCTCCTGACCTTTTCTAATTCTTAATAACCTCCCAAAGGCCCCATCTACAAAAACCATCATATTAGGGCTATGGCTTCAACATATGAGTTTGGAAGGGACACCAACATTCATTTCATATGAGGAGCCCTGGGCAAGTCCCCTCTTGCTCATATCTAAAGGTGATACTGAACACATCAAAGGATGTTAGGAGAAGCAGTCTTTTGAAATTTATTGCTGTTTCACCAGAGGGAAGATGTAGAAGATGTTGCATAGTGTTCTCTGAATGAGAACTAATGGAGAACTTTCTCTTTGGTATTAATTTCAAGAACAGCAGTTGCCCCTGGACAATTGGTTTATTTGCATTGCATGACCATTGTGACTCACATACTCAACCCTTTTTACTTTTTGCTTGGCTACTGTAAAGCCCAATCCAAATTGGTGGAACATGTTTAGAAAGTACACAGAAACTCAGAAAATATGTTTAGTTTATAGTCTTCTCTTCTGGCTTTATCTTTACAATTCTCATCTTTCCTTTTCCTGATTTGTTTATGTATATAGGGTGGAACAAAATTAGGTTTACATTTGTGAGTATGCAAAACAAAATTTATTCTTGTATTACTATTTATTAATTATTGTATTACTTTCCATATAAACAACTGTAAACCTACACTTGCCTCTCTCTCTCTCTATATATATAAATATATATATATATTTAATTTTATTGTTGTTGTATTACATCCATCCCCTTTTTGCTCCCCTCTGTCCCCCTCCCCACCCACCCATTCCCCCCAAAGTCAATCCCACCTGTTGTCCATGTCCATGGTTCCTTTATACTAGGTTCTGGTCTAAGCTGCTCCCCTTTCTTGCCTCTGCCTCCCCCCTCCCCGCTCCCCCCACCCCCTTTCCCCCTGACCACTGAAGGCCTATTCCTTGTATTCATATACTTGGTTCTGTCTTGCTA
>PVIW01007688.1:46981-69777 GCA_004026585.1 Noctilio leporinus
GGCTTATTTCACTAAGCATAATACTGTCCAGTTCCATCCATGTTGTTGCAAAGGGTACAAGTTCCTTCTTTCTTTCTGCTATATAGAATTCCATTGTGTAAATGTACCAAAGTTTTTTGATCCAATCATCCACTGATGGGCACTTAGGCTGTTTCCAGCACTTGGCTATTGTAAATAGTGCCGCTATGAACATAGGTGTACATTGGTTCTTTTGAATTGGTGTTTCAGATTGTATATATATTTTGTACATATATATATATTGCGTATATTTATGTAGGCAAATAAATCATTCCTAGGATACAGTGGAAGTCTGAATAGGCATAACACATTTATTTCAAATATTCTTTCTGTAATAATCAGATTTCTGTTTGGGACTCCAGTGACATGAAAGTTATACATTTTGACATTATATTATCAGTCCATGAAGTTGTGTTCATTTTTTTTCTCAATCGTTTTCACTCCATTCTTCTGGTTTAAGAATTTCTATGGATTTATCTTTAAGTTCATGAGTCTATCTTCTGCCATCTCCTTTCTGCTATAGAGCCCACTTAACAAAGTTTTCATTTCAAGAATTGTATTTATTTTTTGTTTTAAATTTTCCTTTTGCTTATTTTTTCTATAGTTTTCATTTTTCTGTGAGGATGTTTTTCTTTTAAGGTAGTTGACCTCATGGGACATAGTTATAATATCTGCTTAAATGCCGTTTCTGATGATTCTAACATCTGGGCTATTCAGGGTTGCCATCAATTCATTACCTCTTTGTTTGTAAATTTGTCATATTTCTTTCAGCTGCCCACACTAGTGCTTTGCAGTTTAGTGTAATTAGACTCACCCTTAACACAAAGCAGCAAGAGAAAAGCAATTTCCTTCCACTCTTTGGACTCTAGGGTTTCTTTCTTTTCTTGTTCTCCAGACCAGAAGATGAGCTGAAAGTTTTGTCTCTGCCTCTGCTGTGCCTATGACTGTGGCCACCCTCTGTTCAAAGTTGGGAAGAGAGACAGAGAAAACCTCACCCACATATGGGTTGCTTCTTCAAGTTTTGACCTTCTTCAATTTTCCTTTATCCTTATGCTGCTGCTTTTTCTGTTCTGTTCAGAAGTTTTAGTTGTAATCAAAAGGTATATTGGGTTTATTCTGCCATGGCTGATATCCAAAGTCCCCAGTAGAATGCTAATGTTGGTCATTGTTGTAAGGACATTAATCTTGATTGTTGAGACCATCAAGTTCTTTTAGATAAGTAATTAGTAAAGCAGAGATAAATTTGAGAATTGAGTTAAGTTTTACCTGTGTATTTACAGCAGTAACCAATTATTATAGAACTGAAGCCCAGCCTAAAGGGTACATATGATCTAAAGATGAAACTACAAAAGTACAATGAGTCTTCTCATTGTTCTCTTTGCTGAAAAACAATAGCTTTTTGTAGCATAACTCAACAATAGATTTATTTTTCCCTAGGAGAAAGAAACTACAGAAAATGAGCCTAAATTCTCTTATATTTCAAAGAATAGGTGAAAAGCAAAAACACTGGTTAGTGAAAAAACCAAAGATTCCTGCTAGTTGTAATTTATCATGAAATTTTATGCTTTCAGTATATGCCATTTATACTGTGTAGATGTAATGGTGAACGTGGCTAAAAGCTAGTGGCAACATTTTTTCCCCCCTGAGACTAAAGGAACTATAGAATTTTTGCAGGAAGAATGTTTTATACAAACTCATTTTAAAACTTTGTATGTTGTAAAAATAATCAGTGTTAGGCAGTCAGAGAATAATAGAGATAATATGTGGAGAAACATTTATCGAGATATTACTGTGTTCCAAGTACTCTTCTAAGCATTATACATATTCATTGTATAGATGAGAAAACAGCCATAAAGACATTACAATTTATCCAAGTTCTTTTTTTATTTTATTTTATTTTATTGTTGTTGTATTACATCCATCCCCTTTTTGCTCCCCTTTGTCCCCCTCCCCACTATCCAAGTTCTTATAACAGGTAAGCATCAGACCTGGATTCTGGAAACAGGCAATCTGATGTCAGGGCCTGTGCTTTTCACTGCTTTATTTTGTTCATTCAAGTGTAAATATCACCACATATACATAAAGTCAAAGTCAGTGTGATATAATAATATCTAGAAATCAAAACAGTTTTTAGGCTTGGCCTAGTCACTAATTAAGTATGTGACAAGTCATTCAATTGGTTTGGTTTTCAGTTTTCTCATTTGAGTGATTTCTAAGATCTCTTTCCACTAAAAGAAAATATAAAAGAATGCCAAGTCTTGGGAGGGATAATGAGTTTAAGTATGAAAAGAATTCGTTCATCCAACAATTAGTGTTTATTAGATATTCTTTTTGAAAATGGAGGATACAGAGTGAACAAAAGATAAAACTGCTGATCTTATGAAGCTTTTATTTAAGTACAGAGGACAACATATAAATACACAATGCATGCATATTATAATGTTAGATTAAGAATAAATGCCATCATTGAAAACAAAGTAGTAGAGAATAGAGTGGTGGTTATATTTTAGATAAGGTCTTCTCTGACAAAGTAAGATTTGAACAGAGAACTGGATAAAGTGAGGGGGCAGGCTATATGGATACTTCATGAAGAGCATTTAGAGCAGAGAAAATAAGTATCACAGTATAAAAGTATCTTGCACACATATTTCAGTATATCTGAGCAAGTATTGAGTTGGCCAAAAAGTTCATTTGGTTTTTTCCATAAGATGGCTCTAGTAGCACTTAGTTGTCTTTAACTTCATTAGAAACATTTTTATTAGGTTTTATTGTAATAGCTGTCATATCAGCATGCATTAAAAATACTTATTAAAATTGATGAAATTTTGTGTAGCTATTTCATTATTGAACATTTTCAGCATATTATGCTTTATTATATCAAGAAAGGTAAAAATGCAACTGAAATACAAAAAAAAAAGATTGTGCAGTGTACGGAGAAGTTGCTGTGACTGATTGAACATGTCAAAAGTGGTTTGTGAAATTTCATGCTAGAGATTTCTCACTGGATGATGCTCTATGGTCTGGTAGACCAGTTGAAGTTGATAGTGATCAAATCAAGATATTAATTGAAAACAAGCAACATTATACCATGTGGAAGATAACTGACATACTCAAAATATCCAAATCAGTAATGTTACTGGTGAAAACGAAAAATGTGTCTTTTATTTTATGGAAAAACCATATAGACTTTTTGGCCAACCCAATATTTTTATTTAATTATATTTATAAATATAAATTCAATAAACATGGAGATTATTATATTAAGTGAAATAAACTAGTCAGAGAAAAACAAATGCCATCTGACCTCATTTATATGTTGAATCTAATGAACAAAATAGACTGAAGAACAGAATAGAAACAGAAGCATGGAAACACAGAACAGGCTGACAACTGTCAGAGGTGGGGTGGGAGGGGGAACTGGATGAAAGGTGAAGGGATTAACTAAAGGACAGATATGTATAGATACAGACAATGGTGTGCTGATGGCCAGATAGAAGAGGGATGGGAGCTGGGTGGAGGTTGGCAAAGCTAGAGGCAATGGAGACATCTATAATAGTGTCAACAATACAAATAAAGTTAAAATATTAGTGGGTTTCTGAAAAAAATTTGAATATGTTCAAAGTAATTTATTCTATTACCTTCAAACATTCCAAAAGTGAAGGATTTCAAAGTTTTCTTACATTTTAAATGTCCTATGAAGCCTAGAGCCATTAGCTTCTGGTCAGAATTATTTGTTCTTGTTCTGCCCAAACTGATGGAACTAGGAAGTTTGCCATCAAAGTGGGAGCCATCCAGCTGTTACTTTCTGAGTGAAATTGAGAAGCAATTTACATTTTAAAAACAAAATATATTTCATTCAGAAAAATAAAAGTTCACTCCTTGAATGATTAATATAAACTGACATATAGTTAGTTATTCAATACAACACAAGACTCTGGACTATGTAAATCAAATCAACAATATTCCTTTTAAAGTCCAAATCAATAAAGGTCTAAATATTTATTCACATCCTGTTGTATCCAACTCTGAGTCATCCAAAGCATGAACTTAGGTGTGCTATTTGCCTATTAAGCTAGGGAAAATATTCACTCCAGAGAGCAGGTTTATGAATTCCTATGGAACGGGGAGCAAGAAATGTTCAATCATTGGTTTCTGTGGGGCATGTAAAGAGTGTTGGGAAGAGGCAGTGGTGAAAGCAGGCTTCTATGTTTCTGGCATTCCTACTAGTTGAAATGTTGTTCTTGTTGAAGCACTTGGGGTATCCTGGGCAATTGATTATGAATAGCTATATAGCAATTTTTATACATCCTAGCTTGTGCTAATGTATTTGTGTTTTTTCTTATGTTTTCTGTGTGAATAATATAGGTTTTCTATACAAACTCTTGTGTACAAAATAGCCCTTTAAATATAAAATAATTCCATGTGCTTTATCTCATTTGATGCACGTAATTCCTTTTAATTTCCATGTCATGATAAAAATAAGAACATTTATTAAATGCATCAATTCCTTTTAATTTCCATGTCATGATAAAAATAAGAACATTTATTAAATGCATCATCTCATTTTGTCTCTATTACTGTTAACAAGTCTACTAATGAGGAAACAGAGCCTTAGCAAAGTTTAGTAACTCTCAAATGATTTTGGACAATTGGAATCACAAAATACTCCGTATTATGTTACTAATGTAATTGGATGTGAGACTCTTCTCTCACAGGTTAAATTGTGGTTTTAACTACCCAAAAATCCCTAAGTACCCTACAAAAGTATATCTAAGTTCAAGATCAAGGAGACAGACCAATATTAGCACTATTGATCATTCATTTCCAGGTAAAAACAGCCTAGGTTGAAAAGATTGGCTGAGCAATCTCTTAGAAGAGAAATATTGGATGACTGTAGCATTTCTGTATCTGTTTTGCTGTGGGGCAAGAAATTGTCCTTATTTTAAGTCAATTGAAAGGGGCTTCAAGAGAATCATTCATAAAGTTTGATATTTGTCCCTTGTGGTTTGAGGAACACAGAGGAACTGGGGTTTGACATATGGCTTAAAAATGTAAAACCAAGTGGTCCTAGTAATTATCCTAAGAAGCAGAAGGAGAAAAATAGACTATAATAGGAGCAATATATATATGTAGATCAGAGGTGCTTCCATGGATCAGGTATGACCAGCCTAGTTCCTTTAAAAATCTCTACCCATTGGGTGGGAAGGGGGACAGAGGGGAGCAAAAAGGGGATGGATGTAATACAACAACAATAAAATTAAATTAAAAAAAAAAAATCTCTACCCAGGAAAACTGCCTGCAGGGGTGAAGAAGCCAAGCACAAAGGCAGACTACCAGAAGCCAGGGGCTAGGGAGACAAAAGCCATTTTTGAAGGAGTCTTTAGGGTTTTCTATATGTAATATCATTTCATCTGCACATAGTGACAGTTTTACTCTTCCTTTCCAATTTGGATGACTTTTATTTATTTTTCTTACCTGTTTAATCTGGCTGGGACTTCTAATATCATGTTGAGTTACAGTGGTGAAAGTGTTCACCACTTGTTTTGTTTCCAATCTTTTCCACATTGAATCTGATGTTAACTGTGGGCTTATCATATATGATCTTTAATATGTTGAGGTATGCTCCCTCTTTATCCAGCATGTTGAGTTTTTATCATAAATGGATATTGAATGTTGTCAAATTCCATTTCTGCATCTATTGATATGATCATATGACTTTATCCTTTATTTTGTTAGTGTGGTTTATCCCATTGATTTATGGATGTGAAACCACCCTTGCATTCCTGGCATGAACCTGCTTGAGCATGGCATATGATCACTTTAATGACAGCATTTTTTTATCATTATTTTGAACTCTTCATTAGGTAAACACATTCCATTTTATTTATTTTTTATTATTTAGTTATTTATTCCTTTGACTTCTCCATTTCCTTTATTCTTTTTTTTTTTTTTTTTTTTTTTTTAATATGGAACGCTTCACGAATTTGCGTGTCATCCTTGCGCAGGGGCCATGCTAATCTTCTCTGTATCGTTCCAATTTTAGTATATGTGCTGCCGAAGCGAGCACCCTTTATTCTTCTTAACATCCCTGTATCTATTCTGTAACCACAAATGTGTACTTTTTTTTTCCTTTCACATCCTGACAATTTACCATTTAATTACTGCCTTCTACCTGTCAATCTCTCAAATCATATTAATACAAAGTTTTCTTTTCATTATTTCAAAATGCCTATTTAATTCGTTTGTTTAAAGATTTACTCTCTTAAGTAATATGAATTGCAATATTTCCAAACACATGCAAAAATACATTTATACATATACATATTTTTACACATATTTAAAGTACATAATGGATTTTGAAGAGTTAATACAAAAATTTTAAATGTCAACAACTTTTATAATTATTACATGTTAAATGACAGTACTTTATATATTGTAGCAAATTAAGCATCTTTTTTTCTTTTTTAATGCTTAAGTTACTCTGGAATGCTATTTTCCTGAAATATATCACAGAAATGGTATATTGTAGAACTCACTTTTATGAAGGCTGTCTTAGAGACACTGCCAAACCCATAGTGAAAAATGAATTTGGTTTTTGAGTCAGATCATCCCCCCTCCAATAATACATCTCAACTTTATTTTAAGCTACTGGAACTACCACTTATTCTTTTTGGAGTTTTCCATCTTAAATAGTAGATTTTTTTTTTTTTTTTTTTTTGGCTGTGCACAGGTCTTACTTCTTTCAATACCCTCTGCTTTTTCTCTGCATGTGTTTTACAAGTTGAAGCCTTCAGAAATAATGGCACATGCAGTGCTCAGCTGGTCCCCAGAGTAGAAATTATTATGTCTACTAAGTTGAGGTAAAAAATAAGTCCTTAGGATTTACATACCTTTGTAGAATAGTATTCTAGCTATTTTTTAAACTTGTGGTTGATTTCCTATGTGGTCCTAAACTAACCCCTGAACTATTTAAGAGTCTGTTGAGGGAGAGATTAGGTATGTTGACATTTCAATAATAAAGTTTACTATAGCATTATTTTTTTTTCCCAAGAAACTTCTGTTTGGGGGCCTTCATAACTGGAAATGCATATTTCCACAATTTAGTTGAAAGGAGTCTCATCTAATTTACATGCTAATATGAGAATATATATTGCCTATGTACATGAATCATATAGTTTAGTAGTTTGCAACTTCCATCCCAAATTGGTCGTCATTCTCAGCATCTTTTCTAACCTAAACATTGACTGATCTCTCAACACACCCACGACCAGTTGGTTGTTATTTAAAACTTATATTGCTAACAAAATCTATATATTACACACCCACAAATAAGCACATATTTGTAACAGTGAATAAGAAAGATAGCATGTCTTCTATGTAATATACCTCCGCATTTTCTTACTTTTTTCTTCTTCCATAACTGCATTAGATTTTTCTGAGTTATTGTAAGTAACGTGATTTTCCCATATTGTGAAATAATTTGAATCTAAGAAAGCTTAACCTGAAGTAATGCAGATACAAGTAATATACAAAATTATACCTTATTTAGTAAAATCTATTTATAACAAGATCATTTTAAAGCATTCATAAGTTAAAGTTGGTTCTTATCCATTCAGCTAATCTATGTAGCTGAATTTTGATTGTCGCATTTAATACATTTACCTTTAAGGTTATTACTGATAGGTATTTATTCATTATCTATTTTTCCTATCTGTCTCTCTGTTTCTTCATCTTCTTAAAGCAGACCTTCAGCATCTCTTGCAATGCTGGTTTGGTGGAGATGTATTTTTTTAGCTTTCTTTTGTCTGGGAAGCTATTTCACCTTTCATTTTGAATGAGAGCCTTGCTGGGTAGAGTAGTCTTGGTTGTAGACCTTTGCTTTCCATTGCTTGAAATGTTTTTTGACATTCCCTTCTGGCTTATTGTGTTTCTGTTGAGAAATCAGCTGATAACCTTATGGAAGCCCCCTTGTATGATATTAGCTGTTTCTCTCTTGCTGCTTTTGAGATTCTCTCCTTGTCTTTGAAATTTGCCATTTTCATTATGATATGTCTTGGAGTGGGCCTGTTTGGGTTCATCTTCCTTGGGACCCTCTGTGCTTCCTGAGCTTGTATGACTTTTTCTCTTCTTAAGTTAGGGAAGGTTTCAGTCATTACTTTTTCAAACAGATTTTCTAACCATTGCTTCTTCTTCTTCCAGTATTCTTATGATACGGATATTATTGTTTCATGTTGTCCTGCAGCTCTCTTAAAACCTCTTCATTCTGCTTCAATCTTTTTTCATTTTGTTGCAGTGCCTGAGAATCATCTCGCTGATTCAATCTTCTGCTTCCTCTAGCTTGCTTTTGATTCTTTCTACCATGTCCTTCAATTCAGAAATTGTACTCTTCATTCCCTCCTGGCTCTTATCAATGGTCTCTATGTCCTTTTTAATGCTGGTGTAGTTCTCAGTAAGTTCCTTGTAGCTTCCCTGGAATATTTCGTAGTGTCCCTGGAGTTGTTTATAGTTTTCTTTGAACTTGCTGAGCTCATTGAGTTTCTCTATTATCATTATTTTGAATTCCATGCCTGATAGTGTGCTTGCCTCTATTTCATTTTGCATTCTTCCCGGGGATTCCTCTTTTCCACTTGCTGAGGGTTTATTTCTTTGTCTCTCCATTTCAGGTGACCCCTTTTTCTTTCTGCTTCTTGGATTGGTCTGCTTTGACTTACAGTGTTAATGGTGTGACCTTCTGTGCATCAGAGGTACACTTTTTTTACTTCCTGGCTCTGCACTTGGGGATGTCAGTCAGTTAGAGACTACCAGAGATCCAATATCTTTGTCAGTCTCCTTTAGTTGTTAATCCAATCACTCTGTGGTCAGTGGTCAGTTTTAAGCACTTCTGGGAGGGGAAGAGTAATTCAGTTGTTAATCCAATCAACCTGTGATTTTTGAGGTCAGGTTTAGGCACTGCTGGGTTGGGTGGATTAATTCCTATGGGTGGGGCTGTGGCATTTCCTCAGGATACTGCCCTTTGGAGAAGAGTGGTCTGCTGGCTGTATGGGGGATGGGTCAGCACTGGATTCATGGGCTGCTCCCTCAGCTCTCCCCCTAAAGCCACTGCCCCAAACTTCCCCCAAGCATCTCTAGTCCACTCTTCCCTTTCTCTGCTGGAGCCCAGGGTAAGTAGGTGCCACTGTATTTTCATGCATTGTCCCTTTAAGAACTCTGTCTCTCTGTTAAACTGGTTAAACCTGGAGGCTTTTTGCTTTTCACAACTGAGTGCTATTTTACTCTCAGCTGTAGTAATAGTAGGCTTGGTGCTGTTTTACTTTCAGCTGTAGCTGTAGTAGTAGTAGTAGTTGGGGGTTTAGAACCCACCCTTCTCAGGTAGAACCCCCATCTGATGAGATGTTTCTCCATCCCTTCAGCTGCAGCCCTGCCAGCCCTCTCGCATCTTTGCACCAGTCACAATGTGATGAAATGGCTTTTTCTGTTCTGTCTGTGTTCTTAAGGCTTCTCTTCAGTTGGTATTCTGTTGGTTATTTCAGATGATTTCTCCTCAATTAAGTTGTCATTCCAGTTTGGTCTTGGGAGAAGATTGGCGTAGCTCTACGTACTCCTCCACCATCTTGGTTCCTCTCTGTTCCATTTTATGAAGGTATTCTTTGTTGATTTGTTTGTTTTTTAAATGATTATTCTCTTAACTCTCTGCATTATGTATGCACTAGATAAAACATCCCCCTCTCCCAGTCTTGCAAGATTGGCCTCATATATGAGATGAACCTTATCATTCAACTCTGCCCCAGCTTTTTGTTGTCTCTCAAAGCCTTGTGATTGTGCAAGCAGCCTGTTTTACTTTTACTGGATCCCAGTAGTTGAGGTTGTGCCAAGGCCTGTCAGTGTCCAAAGGGGGGATGTCAACCAGCACCTAAATTCAGGCTGATTAGAAGACAGACCCTTAGGCAGTAGCTTGAAGGGATTAGTCAAAGAACACCTATGTATAATCTATGGACACAACAGTGTGGTGATGTCCATAGGGAAGGGGAAGTGGGGGCTATTAGGATACAGAAGCAGACCACCTGGAGACAGTACATACCTTTGAACTTTAATTGTACCTGGATTTTATTTAAAACTCTAACAGTCAATGTTTATATATCTAACCTGGCAGGGATATGATAATGGACTGGACAGAAATTCTTAGGGATGAGTTAATGAAATTATCTTGTCCGGGGTGGGGTGGGGTGGAGGGGGGGGTTCTCTGGAGAGATGTTAATGAAGGACTGGCTCCATCAGATAGATCATCTTAACACTCCCTTGCTAATTGAATTTGGGTAAAGAAACTAACTCCCCTTTGACCCAGGGATCTGTGAGAATGTCCATATAAAAGCCCCAACCTGGTGATGTCAGGTGGAAGACAGCTTTTCTAAAGCTTCTTCCCTTGTTGCTCCCTATTCTCCCTGTTCCCCTTTTCTTTCCCCCAATAAACCCATGGCTTAATTCCACTATGGCCTTCAGGTGTGATTTCTCTGAGTAAGGCTGACTTTATAGGGGTTGGCAGGATTGGAGAAAGGTGGAAAATATAATAGTATAACAAAAAATTTTAAAATATATTATTTCCAAAATAAATAAATAAATAATAACAACAATCAAATTCCCACAAATGTGGATATGTCTGGGGAAAAATGTGTGAAATATATACAACTCTGTGGGAGTATATAAACTTAAGTCTCATTGTCCCCCAGAACCAGGTAATCAGAGATGTATCCCCTAAGTTACAGTCAGAAAATTCCTTTCCAGGAGGTAGGTATCAGGGACCTGGAATAAGGCAAGGTGGGGAGTGCAAAGGTGATGTCCACTGGTCTCTATCCTCAGGGACACCTCACGAGGCTCCTAGATATGTTCAGACCTAAAGCCTACCCCACAGACCAAAGCTCCAGGACAAGCAAAGGCCTCTTTCAGAGAGAGACTGGAGGTGTTTCAGTCTCCTGTCTGTGCAGCATCCTGGGCATGGTAGGCAGTAAGTAACTGTCTCTTCATTTGTTACAGTCCCATGGGAGTCAGGAATACAAGTCTCCAGGCCACCAGAGACTGGTGATCGATCAAGGGGTATCCTCAAGGCAACAGGGCAAAAACTGGGGAGGAGGGCAGACATAAAAAAGCAGGATACCAGACAGGTGTAACAGCCCTCTTCTAGTTGATCCTGGCACTTTGAAGCATAGTAGAGGGTGCAAAGGTAGCATGCATTCTCTAAGGTCTCAAGCATGAAATACAATGAGCTCTTAGGTGTATTTAATTAGAAGCATGCCCCTAAGGCTCAGCTATGAAGTTAAGCTAATAGACCTCTTTCATAGAAAGACTGGAGTTCGCCAACTGTTGCCTCTTGCTGTCCCATTAAAGAGCTCTTTATGTAGGATTCTCAAGCATGTGCTCCCCAGGTTACAAGAGCAAGGCAACTTCTAGGTTTTGCAAAAGCTGTAAAAACTGGGCTCTGGAGGAGAATACAAGCTACTTTCTGAGAGATGTTGGTGAGCTGGAATAAGTTATAAGTATAAAGATGGTGCCTGCCAGCTTCCATCCCTGGATACTAACCCAGAAGGCCTCTGGATGTGTGTTAAATTAGATGCCTACCCTCAGGTTGATACTTTAAGATAAAGAAATAAGCCTCTTTCATGTTAAGTCTGGAAGCCTTTCAATCAGGAGTCTCTGAACTGGTTTGAGGCAAATGAGTCAATGCACAAGCCCTTTTAAGAGCCATTACTCAGCTAGGTACAGTTTTAGACATGAACCCTGTTGATTTTCAAAGCTGGATATTTTGGGGGCTGGTCTCTCACATGCAAATGTTAGAGGTTGGGGTGCCTGATGTGAAGTTCAAACACTTTGATTCTCAGGGAGAAAATCTGAGTTTAGTGTGCACTCCCAAATATGGGTTGCTGTGCTGAAGGCATGGTTTATGGCAAGATTGTCTATCAGCTTTTCCTACCTGTTTCTATGTGGGTTTTTCTCATTTGCCCAATATGTAGAAGTTGCCCATCTAGTTACATTTCCACCCCACCCCACCGAGAGGAAATTCTTCCATATATAGGTGTAGATTTGGTGTGTCCGTGGAGTAGATGAGTGGAATCTTTCTATGTCACCATATTGAACCAGAACTCAAATTTCTGTTATTTATTCCTCCCAGTCTATAGTATTTTTATTATAGCAGCACAAGACATCCAGTTCTTTGTTGCAGTTCTTTATTTCTTTAATTCATGTTACCTCTTGGGGTGATTCACCTTCCCATAGTGGGTTTTGCAGCTGCTGTGGGATTGATATAATTTCTCCGTGTGCAGACATTTTCCTTCTAAGATAGCCTTGATAAATTTCAGGGAAAGGTTGCATGAGTTGTAGAGGCATGTCCTCTCTACAATCCTTTTTTTTTTTTTTTTTTCAACTCTTATCCATTCAATAACTATTGGAAGTGGTTTTGCTAGAAACTACTTTAGGTCACTGACTTTTCAGCAGAACCAGGATTCAAATCCAGTTTTCTCTGGCTCCAAAGATGATGCTGTTCACATCTATACTAAGCTACCTTAGGTATGTCACAGTACACAGATATTGTGACTTCTTCAGTGTTACAGTTAGTGAGGGTTGGAAGTAATCAGAAATACAGATTATGAAATCTTATACCAGTCTGCTGTCTTTTATAATCATGTCAATTCTTGATTGCTTTATTAAGAACAAACTGAAGAACTCAGAATAAAGATGGGTTGTTACTGTTACCTTAAATGGCTTGATTTTTGTTGATCTCCTTTAGTTCATGCTCATCACAGGCTATGGCCCCAGAATCTGGTGATTCTTCCTAGGGTCTGTTTATCTTCATACAATGAGAATGTGCTTGTCCCTGAGGGTACTGATGGCACCTGCTGATAATTTTGATTGAAATTTTTACAAAGACACTTCCTTGATTTTCCTTTTTCAGTCTAATTTGAAAGCACTCAGAGTCCTGAGAGTGCCTGTCCCAGCAGCCCATGCTCACCAGCAGCCTGCCAAAAGCTCTTGCCATTGTCAGCTTCTGCTCCATGTATATGTGAGCCAGAGGTATTCCAGCTAACATGTCAGCTGCAGATAACCTCATAACACTTGTGGCCAGTCAGCCTCCCACAGGTTATTAAATTTCCTTCCAGCAGTCTCTCTCCTCTTCCTTGTCCCTCTACTTTCCCTTTATTGATAAAAAATTTCAGGTTAAAAATATTAATCTAAGTGAAAGAGAAAGAGGAAGAAGGAGAGGGACAGAGAGACAGGATATGCATATCACATATGGATACATATTAAACATGTAAGATGGAGTCTCCTTGAGAGCCATTAGGAGAGCACTTCTCAAATTTTAATGTACATGCAGATCACCAAAGAATCTTATCAAAATGAAGATTCTAAAGTCAAGACCAACTCCACTGACTTGAGTTCCTGGATGAGTAAACTGATATTCATCAATATTAAGTAAACTCCCAGATAATTTGAGCTTTTAAACTACCACTTTTAATCTATATCTGTGTGACTCCCTAAATGAACTCTTACATGCCATGCAACTTACTTAGATACATGAGACAAACTTAACCCTAGAGAGGGGAAAATAACCCTCTTAACTTTCCTTGCTTCGTTCCCTGTGAACTCCCCTTTCCACAATAAGTGAAAGTACTATGTACAGATTATTTAATCTTTTTAAATGGCAAGTTTTATTTTAGTTTAGAACACAGTTATTAAAGTTTCAAATGATGTATGAAAATACTCCTGATATTTAATACAAATTAATCTATGTTTACTTAGAAAATTATGGACACTTTTGCTACTTCTGAATTAACCCTGAAATGAACCTTTATTTCTCATGAGATGGTTTGTGATTAAGTTAGTTTATAAAGTAAGGTTAACTATTATTACTAGGTTAAGAAATTTAGATTATATTTTTGGTAACCATATTAAATGGTTCAGAGTTTAGATGCCTTGTTTTAATTATACCTGAGTCCTTTGGTTTTGTAGGTATTGATTCTTTTTTTTTTTTTTTTTTGAACAGAGTGACTTTCTTTTTCAGAAAATAAATACCCATGTTATGGGGGGATATTCACATGAATCACTGTGATTCCTTTGAGTTGTAGTTGTGTTGTGAATACTCAACACATATGTTATAAAAAAACCCTGGGGAACAGTATATAAAATTGCATCCTTATGTAGAATTAACTCTAAAGTGAATACACAACAGCATGGACAGACCTGGAGAGTACTATGCAAAGTGAAATAAGCCAGTCAGAGAAAGACAAGTGCCATATGATTTCACTCATATGTGGAATCTAACGAACAAAATAACAAACAAAATAGAAACAGATCCATAGAGAATAGACTGCCAACTGTCATGGGAGGGGTTTTGCAGGGCTGGGTGAAGAAGGTGAAAGGATTAAGCAACAACAACAACAACAACAACAAGAAAACCTCAAAACTCATAGACATAAACAACAGTATGGTAACTTCCATGGACAAAGGGATTTCGAGGCGTGTAGAAGAAGAGTTATGCTGAAGGGACTGTGGGACCCCAAACTAGCATGACTGGCAAGCAGGAGACTGTACAGAGTGGAGAGTTCAGCCCAAGTCTCTAGCTAGAGAGCAGCAGGCGGTGGCACGCTGGGGATTGGAAGGCTGGAAGCTGACCACCTAAGATTGGCTGCAGCCAGGCAGGTCCCCTCACAGATGGGAAGTCCAAACCCCACCTGCAGGATTATGGACTCTACAGATCAGTGAGGCCAAGCTCAGGAGCCCCCTTCTGGATGTATTTCCACAGGGGAAGAAAAAATATCTCTGAAAGAGCCCTTTACCAGACACTATGAGCTACGTTCTTTCTTAGGATCAGTGCTGAAAAATTAGAGACAGTAGCCCTGTACAGCCTTGGCACCTAGACAGAGCTGCTGTCTGCACCAAACAGGAGAGAGCTCCCTCTTTTACATAGATTGGCTCATCACACGAAACAGCTAATTCACCTGAAACCATACATAATTGGAAAGAATCTGGGACAAATCAAGATCTGTGGCAAGGCAGTGGGGAAACACTCCCACCATCTTCACTGAAGACTGGGGAAGTGCCCACTGCAGGTGAGACAGGGTTATCACCCTCTTGATTGCACCAGAGGCCCGTTCTGGAGGCAGGTGGAGAAAGTACTGGCAGTCCTCTCAGGTCATTAAATGAACCACTCCTGGATCAGGGGCTGATGGAAAGCCAGCAGGACAGAACAGTGGGGACCATCCAAATCTGAAGGAGACAGCCACAGACTGTGGATCATTTATAGTGTCAAACAGGCTGCCTAGGCCAGGCTAGGACACCACCTGATATTACCAGGAGTGGATCCAGAAAGAGAAGCCAGTAGTAAACACTGGATTGTACTGAGATGAATTCCACTATGTTCTTCTTCATGATTTGTGTTATTTCTTCTCTTGTATAACTTCTGAACATTCATTTCTTTTCCTTCAGTTTAGACATGTTATTTCACTAGTTTCTATGGTGTAGTATACTTAAAATCTCACATTTTGCTTCTACCTTCTTTTACTCCAGTTTATCTTCTGCCTTCCTCTTCATATTTTTGTTTTAAATTTTACTTTTCTCTTGCTATGACTTGTGTCTATTCTGCACTCTTAATATTTTTACCCTCTCTAGCCCCTCAAAACCATTTTTCTTATCATTATTCATTTCACATTCTTTTTACTGTTCTTAAAATACCCTTATTCTCTCTCCACTTTTATCAATATTTTCTCATTGGTTGTTGATATTGTGGCTGTTGCTGCATTTCATTAATTTTAATTCTAGATTGATCTTCACTATTTTTCTATTTCAAATCTCAAAATTTAACATTCCCCTCTTCTATTCCATTTGCTTTCCTCTGGCCCTATCTTTTGTTTGTTTGTTTTAAATTTTAATTTTCTTGGTCTTAGCCTGGCTTTCATTCCTCTCTTTTAGTTTTCAGTCTCCCTCTACCCTCTCGAAATTACTTTTCTTTCCTCTAGAAATATCATAAGCTTTTCTTTCTCTTCCATTTTTATTCCCATTCCACCTATATTGCTATTTGCTCACATGTTGTTGATGCTGTGGTAGATCTTTTTCTCCAATTTGGTTACTATTTTGTCACTATATAATTTTCAAGTTTTTGTTTAAATCTAATATATTCTTCCGTTTTCTTACTCTGATCTTCCTTCTCCCTACTTTTTTATCTATGATGTAATTTTTTCTTTCTTTCTTCACCTTGTTTCTATTCCTTACTCTTATTATTTCTCCTCACTCGTTACTCTAAAAATCATTTATCATTCAGTTAGTCATCTCATTTCACTTTCTTTCTTATAATAGTCTCAAACTTTTTACATTTTATAAACATTTGCTTATTTCTGTGGAAATTGTGGTTGTGGGTGGAGATTATTTTTGTGGGTGTGGGTTTGTTTCCTGGGTTATTTGGTTTTGTTCTGGCAGCTCTTGTATAACAATAAATAATATGTGGTGGGCAGTATGACTCTTAGTCACCCAGCTGGAAGGAAGGACCCACCAAAGAGTGACCCAACAACAACCAAAAGTCAACTATAACCAGAAAGCCCACACAAATGGAGTAAACAGCATTCCAAAAGCATCCAGTTTAGTCAATCAAGGATACTGCAGCACTGAGTCCCATAGACCTCCTACCACAAAGACCACACCACAAAGACAGGGAATCAAAGCAGATCAATCTAAGAAGCAGAAACAAGCAAGAAGAGTCACTTAAAATGGGGAAACAAAGAAACAACCCTAAATCAAAAGGAAAAGAGGAATCCCCAGAAAGACTATTAAATGACATAAAGGCAAGCAAACTATTAGACATTGAGTTCAAATAATGGTTATAAGGATGCTCAAGGAGTTTATAGAGAACTGTAAGGAACTTCAGGGAAGCTACAAAATCTTAACGGGAAATACACCAACATGATAAGGGACAATAGAAACTATGAATAAGAGCTAGGAGGAAATGAAGAATACATTAAAAGGAACTAATGCAGACTAGATAAAGCAGAGAATCAGATCAGCAAGCTGGGGACAAGGTAGAAAAAATTTCCACACAGAGTCACAGCACAAAAATAAGACTGAAAAAGAATGAAGAGGGATTAAGAGAGCTGCAGGATAACATGAAACAATAATATTCATATCTAGGGATATCAGAAGGAGAAGAAGAGGAGGAAGGGATAGAAAACCTGTTTGAAAAAGTAATGACAGAAACTTCCCTAACTTGATGAGGGAAAAAGTCAGAGAGGTCCAGAAAGCATAGAAGGACCCAATCAAGATGAACATAAAGAGGCCTACTCCAAGATACATTATAACTGAAATGACAAAGGTTAAATACAAAAAGAGAATCTTAAGACAGCAAGAGAGAATGAGCTAATTACATACAGGAAGGCTCTGATAACGCTATTAGGTGATTTCTCAACAGAAACACTACAAGCCAGAAGGGAATGGCAAGAAATATTCTAAGTAATGAAAAGCAAAAGCCTGTAGCCAAGACTTTTCTACCAAGAAGGCTTTCATTTAAAATGGGAAGGTGAAATAAGGAATTTCCCAGATGAAAAAAAAGCTAAAAGAATATATCTCCACCAAACCAGTATTGTAAGAGATGCTAAAGGGACTGCCTTAAGAAGATGAAGGAGGGGAGAGTGGTGGCAGGTACAAAGGGAAAAATGGCAAATATAACTACCTATCAATAATAACTAAATTATATAAATTTATAATATAATTTATAAATTAATAAATGGATTAAATGCCCCAATCAAAAGGCATAGTATAGCTGAATAGATAAGAAAATATTACCTGTATATATGCTGTCTACAAGAGATCCACCTCAGAACAAAAGATCTTCACACTGAAAATGAAGGGATGGAAAAAATATTCCAAGCAAACTGACATGAAGAAAAAGCTGGGATAACAATACTTATATCAAACAAGGTACATTTCAAAACAAGGTCATACAAAGAGACAGAGAAAGACATTATATACTACTTAAAGGAGATATAACCCCTACAAACATATATACACCCAACATAGGAGCGCCTAAATATATAAGAAAAACCTTGGAGAACTTCATGAAAGATATCAATAGCAACACATAGTAGGGGATTTTAATACCCCATTGTCAAAAATGGATAAATCTTCCAAGCAAAGTAACACTAAGGATATTGTGGTATTGAACAATACTTTAGATTAAATAGACTTAATTGATATACACAGAACTTTTCACCCCAAAGAAACAAAATATACATTTTTCTCAAATGTACATAGAACATTTTCATAGATTACATGGTAAGACACAAAGCAAGCCTCAACAAATGCAAGAAAATTAGAATCTTATCAACAATCTTATCAGATCACAATGGCTTGAAACAAGAAACCAATCTTGAGAAAAAAAACTCAAAAACATTCAACTTCATGGAGACAGAATAACATAGTATTAAATAATGAATGGGAAAAAATCAAAAAGTTTCTAGAAGCAACTGAAAATGAACACACAACAGCCCAAAACCTATGGGACACAGGAAAGGCAGTACTGAAAGGGAAGTTCATAGCAATACAGGCCTAGCTAAAAAAAGATAGAAAAATCTAAAATAAACAACATAACCCTATATCCACAACTAGACAAAAAGCAAAAATCAAAGCTCAGACTGAGTAGAAGAAAGGACATAATCAAGATCAAAGCAGAATTAAGTGACATTGAGACAAAAAGAACAATTCAAAGCATCAATACACCCAGGAGCTGGTTCTTTGTAAAGATATACAAAACTGCCAAGCCTTTAACCAGACTCATTAAGACAGGATACAAATAAATAAAATCAGAAATTAAATAGAAATCACAACTGACACCATAGCCATACTAAAGATTGTATGAAATTACTATGATCAACTATACACCAAAAAATTGAATGACTTCAGTGAAATGAACAAACTTCTAGAAATATATTTGTATAAGCTTCCAAAACTGAATCAAGAAGAAGCAGAAAGCCTGAATAGACCACCTGTAATTGAAAAATATAAAACTGAATTTTCAAAAATTGAAAAAAGAAAATACATATAGTATATATAAAGCTACTAATCATCCATAAGAAGAGATTAAATACCCCCATTTGTATCAACCTGGATGGACCTTGAGAATATTATGGTAAGTGAAAGAAATAAGTCAGGAAAAGCTAAGAACTACATGATTTCAATCATATATAGGATATAAAACTAAAGCTGAGAGACACAGACAGACAACAGTATGGTGGTTACCAGAGAGAAGGCATATGGGAGGTGGTAGAGGATAAAGGGAGTCAAATATATAGTGATGGAAGGTGATTTGACTATGGGTAGGTACACAATGCGATACACAGATATGTATCACAGTAATGTACACTTGAAACCAACATCACCCTATTAACCTAAGTCATCTCAAGAAACTTAATAAAATTTAATAAAAAGTATAAAAAATAAAAACTATAGTGAGATACCAGTGATACCTATTAGAATGGATCTAATTTTTTAAAAAAGAAAAGTAAGTGTTTGTACGAATATGGAAAATTTGGAACACATGTTACACTGCAGGTGGGAATGTAAAATGGTGCCACATGTGTGTAAAACAGCTGGATAATTCTTCAAAGAGTTACACATGGATTTATTATATGACCCATCAGTTCCACTCCTAGGTATATGCTCCAAATAATAAAAATAGGTGGGGGACAGAGGGGAGCAAAAAGGGGATGGATGTAATACAACAACAATAAAATTAAAAAATAAAAATAAAAATAGGTGTTCAAACAAAAATCATATGGAAATGTTCATAGCAGCTCTATTCATAGCCAAATATGGAAACAATCCAAATACTCATCAAATGATGAATGGATAAACAAAATGTGGTGTACCCATATAATGGACTATCATTTTTCATAAGAAGAATGAAGCAATGATACATGTTACAACTGGATGTACCTTGAAAACATTATTTAAATGAAAGAAGTTAGATACAAAAGGGTACATGATGTTATTCCATTTATATAAAATCAAAATAGGCAATTTCAAAGAGACCAGAAACAGATTAGTGATTTCTATGGTATGGGGGAGGGAGAAATGGGTTATTTGGGGGATGCTGAATGCCTATGGGGTTTCTGTTTGAGTTGATGAAAATATTCGGAACTAGATGTGGGGGACCCCCAACCCGCAGAGATCCCTCAGTGCTGCATATGAACTGAATGCTTCTCAGGCAACTTGTGCTAGGAAAGAGAAGGCTGGCAAGTGTCTAATAGACAAATGCCTCAATTGCCTTCCTCCAAGGTCTTTTATTGAATACAGTTAGCTTAAGGGCATACAGCATGCATGTAAAGCTCATCAATTAATATTAAGCAGTGCTAATTACAGAAAATGGATATTACTGAGGAATAATAATTAAAGGAACAGTGAGATCTTCCTCAGGTCAGGATGTGTCCATAAAATACGGAGGGTGAGTTCATTTAAAGTTAAAATCTCTGCTGCTGGTACAATAGTGTGATCAAGTGAGGTAAAAGAACAAGACAAGCTTCAAAGGTCATATGGAATGTTCTTATGGCTAGATTCCCACCAGGGTCCCCTGACTACAGCATCAAGGCCTGTGTGCACCCAGCTTTCCCATTTTCTAGTCAGGTCTTACAAGCTTGGCCTGGCCTGACACCTCCCCCAGGGGAACCCTGATGACTAGACAATGGCAAGATTGTATAACATTGTAAATGTATCAGTTTACTCAATTGTATGTACACTTTTAAATGGTTATGTGTATTTTACCACAATTTTAAAAAAGTCTGGAAGGTCTTCCTTTCAAGGATTGGCCCTGTGTTTCCCTACAAGCTAGAGTTAGGATTTGCAGGATAATGCTCCCTTACCCCTATGTGAAAGCACTGGACATTCTCACCTACCCCTGCTTTTATATGGACTTAAAGGCAGGGGATTGGTGAGTATACTGTGGGTAAACCAAAGAACACAAAATGCTTGGGAAGAAATCAGTTACATTTACTCTGATTTCTTCCCAAGCATTTTGTGAGTAAACCAAAGAACACAAAATGCTTGGGAAGAAATCAGTTACATTTACTCATACAGAGGTTTGTTGACTGGAGTGAAGAGGGTGGAGTGGGGAGCCTGTTTCCCTGTGAGTAGCATGTTTCAATGCATAACAAGGGCTTTCTGTTGTACCACCAAGATTTGGACAAATACCAATATTATTTTGAAATAGAACCAGAAGCTTTTTATTTTTTATTTTTAAATTTTTTAAGAAATATCTTACTCTAGGGTAGAGAAGGTGCAAAATTAAGCCTGGAGTGCATAATTATATCAAAAAGTAAGAAAGTGTTCAAAAACTTATGGAGACTTTTCAAAAGGACACAGCAGGGTGAATAAGTGACAAAAATCATCTCTAAACTAATTTTCTCGACTGCACCTGCATTTCCTTACAAGGATAACATCAACCAAAGAAAATAGCAAACATGTACCATCAAACCACCATATACAGACACCTTAGGAGAATCATTTTGCTAAAGATTTCAAGAAAATTGATAGGCTGGATCAAAGAAATAGTTTTGAGGGAGACTGGTGTTGGTGGGGACATTTTGTCACCTTTAATTCATGGTAGTTGGTGTCACTTGGGAACCCCTATCTGGGACACGCTCAGCTAAACTGGTGACTATACAATCTGAAGGAGTCCACCCACTATAAGAGATGAAACAAGTTGGTGGCAGGTCTCACAGCCCCACCCACCAAGCACTGTTCACATTTCTCATGTTTTTAAAATCCCAACTATATTTACTTTTTAAATCATAAAAAATTTTTTTCTTTGTTTATATTTAAAACTATTTACAGAGGTGCAGAGAGGCCAGGGTGGCCCTGAGGAGTTCAGGACGCGTCCACGTAGGGGCATGGAGGAGGCAGAAAGAGATGGAAGTAGCTCCTGCTGGTGGCGGGCAAAGGCGGGCGGCTGTCCTCCACTGACAGGTACTGGCTGTGGGGCGTGGGCGGGGGCGGGTAGGGGTCTGAGTCTGAGTTCAAATCCAGGTAGTACCTGTGGGCCTTCCAGCGGCTGGCACTGTTGTCGCTGTCACACACATCTGTGCTGCCAGGTGTAGTTGAGGGCGCCATACCGCAGATGATGCAGGACCTATAGAGTCTGGCAGGGGTGGGAATGTTTGAAGAGTAGAACATATCCATGTTGTACAAAGACAGGTCCATGGTGGGGGATCCATGGCATGCCTGTCACTAGCATTATCAGAATCTGCAAACCAAATGAGCAGGCAATAATTTACTGGTAGAGCCAACCTTTTACTTGCTGGAAGGTACCATTCTGAGCAGCTTGTTACTGAGACTGAAAATACATTACCAAGAGTGTCTGTGAAGGCACAGATTCAAACAGGAAATGGAGGAAATTTGCCTGGCTGTGCATGTTCTTTATCCACTGTCAGTTTCATTTCAGCTGTCCAAAATTATGTCAATGAAAGCCAAATTCAGTTAATATTTAGTATAGTTTTGTCCTTAAAATTACATAAAAGTCACAGAACAGGTTAACATTTTTAAAATGAGATTTATATATTTTTTTGCAACTTTATTTTTGGGGAATTGATTCTTCTTTTTTTTTTTTTTAATTTTACTGTTGTTGTATTACATCCATCCCCTTTTTGCTCCCCTCTGTCCCCCTCCCCACCCACCCATTCCCCCCAAAGTCAATCCCACCTGTTGTCCATGTCCATGGTTCCTTTATACTAGGTTCTTGTCTAAGCTTCTCCCCTTCT
>PVIW01007689.1:0-56857 GCA_004026585.1 Noctilio leporinus
CCCGTAATGGGTGAGATCATATGATATTTGTCCTTCACTGACTGGCTTATTTCACTAAGCATAATACTCTCCAGTTCCATCCATGTTGTTGCAAAGGGTACAAGTTCCTTCTTTCTTTCTGCTATATAGAATTCCATTGTGTAAATGTACCAAAGTTTTTTGATCCAATCATCCACTGATGGGCACTTAGGCTGTTTCCGGCACTGGGGTATTGTAAACAGTGCCGCTATAAACATAGGTGTACATAGGTTCTTATGAATTGGTGTTTCAGGATTCTTTGGGTATAGTCCAAGTAGTGGAATCGCTGGATCAAAAGGCAGTTCCATTTTTAGTTTTTTAAGGAAACCCCATACTGTTTTCCACAGTGGCTGAACCAGCCTGCATTCCCACCAACAGTGTAGGAGGGTTCCCTTTGCCCCGCATCCTCGCCAACACTTGTTGTTTGTTGATTTGCTGGTGATTGCCATTCTGACAGGTGTGAGGTGGTATCTTAATGTAGTTTTAATTTGCATCTCTCTGATGACTAGTGATGTTGAGCATTCTTTCATATGCCTCTGGGCCCTTTGTATATCTTCCTCAGTGAGTTGTCTGTTCAGGTCCTTTGCCCTGTGCCCTTATTTTTAACTGTGACTAAAGACAATTGATATTTTCTGTTTTTTAATTGGCAAGTTTAGTACATTGAATACATATTGAAATTCTTGTTGTCATCCAATTTGTGCTTTCTAAAATTTCCTGCTTTGACTCCTTTTTCTCCTTTCATGCTTTTTTAATTGCTAGTTTTCTTGTCCTCGTCTATTAGCTTGAAAATAACATATTCTGTTTCTAGTATTTTACTTTACTAGAAAAAATCTTAGCATGTATTACATATATGAATGATTCCTAATTATCTATGTACCAATAATTATAGCTTTCATGTCAAATATAACTTTTCTTTTATATTTTTCACCTTTTTTTATCTCTCTAAGCTATATTTTGGGTAACTTTTTGGAAGATGTATCTTACAACTCATAATACTCTTTATCTGATCTGCTATTTAACTCACTTATGGAATTTTAGATTTTAATAACAATATTTTTCATTTCTAGAAGTTCTTTTGGTCCTTTATTAGGTCTTTCTGGTCTATTTTGATATTATCTAATTTTTTAATCATATTTTTAAATTCTTTCTTGTATTTAATGATTTAAATATGGTTTATAGTCTCTGTTAGTTCTATTATTTGAAAGTTGTAGGAGTTCTACAATTAGATTCTGACTCATTAACGATGTACTGGTGTTTGGGGTAATTTGGATTATGAACTCATCATCTTCAGGGGACTTTATCTATGGGAACAGTGTGACTCTGAGTTGAGATGTCCCTCCAGAAAGGCTTTTGCTTGTTTGTTTGTTTCCACCAGGCTTCCTAGGGAATATTACTAACCTCAGACCGTTTGTTAAAATGTATTTTTTCCCAAGATTTTCAATATAGTGGAGGTAGCATAAATTCAAACTGCTAAACCTTTTCAAGGCAGGCTGTAGTTTCCAATCCTCAGGAAATATTCTTTTTCTCCTACCTGGAGTTCCAACCCAAACACAGAAGCCTCCATGTCTTACTTTTCACTCTATACTTTCTCCCTTGGTATTATCTTCTGAAATGGAAGCTTGAGTTGTCTTTGTCAGTGAGATAAGACTTTACATATCTTGCTCCCTCCCAGATTTCCAGACCCTAGTATCCAACTACCTATTTGCATATTTAAGGCAGCACCTCAGATTCAACTAGTTTAAGATCAATAAAATTCATGACCATTCCTTCAAAAGTCGTTCCCTTAGAGTGTTTTTTATTTCAGTGAATGATGTGATTATTCATACTGCTGTTCACTGCACAAATTCAGGAGCCATCCTTGACATCTCTCATCTCATCCCCTGACCCAACCTGTCACCAGCCCTGGTCAATTTTACCTCTTAAATATCTCTTAAATCTATGCACTGTCCCCATCTGCACTGCTTTCAGACTAGTTCAAGCTGCCATCATCTTTAACCTGCTGGTTTCCCACATTCATTCCTCTGATACATTCTCCACATTGAGTGAATTTAATCAAATACAAATTGGATCATTTCTCTTTTCTGCTTGAAACTTCCATTCACTGGCTTTATATTCAAGGCTCTTAAGTCTTTAATATGGTCTGCTTGGCTTTGTGTGACCAATGCTGCCTGCCTGTCAGACCCAGAATTATTTTATTCTCTTCTTCCTACTCTCACTTTCTATACTCTGGCCACACTGGCCCTCCCTGTATTATTTAAAACCACAACCCTCCATCTTACCACACAGCTTTGTTACAAGCTATTTCCTTTTTCTGAAATGCCAATTCCCCTACCCCAAACTTGGTCTAGTCAAAACTTAACTCATCCTTTATTTCTTTGTTCAAACTTCATTTCTTCAGTTTTCATCCCTTCTTTTGAAGTCTTTATGTTAATTTATATTATATTCATATATTTATATTTATATTTATATTCATTACTGAGAATATTTGCTTGATGTCTGTTTTCCCCATTGTTTTATGAGATCAGGACCTTGTCTAGTTCTGTTCATTAGCCTACCCTGAGTTCTGGCACAGCCATAACACAAAGAGTGCTTAATAAGTGTTCTTGAATGAATAAATGATTATTAAAAATATAACTAATGTGTGGGGAGGGGGACAGAGGGGAGCAAAAAGGGGATGGATATAATACAACAACAATAAAATTAAAAAATATACATATAACTAATGTATACATCTATTCAAATAATCTAAAGAGAGAGATGAAGTGAATAGTTATGGATAAAACTAGTGACAACTATATTGGGATCCATTATATTATTCTCTCTACTTTTTCATGTTTGAAATTTTCTATAAAAAAGATTATTCAAAAAAAAAAAGATTATTCAACTTAATAAATCAAAATACTTAATCTGAGTTTTAGAAGTGGTGAATTTAACATTAAAAATAGAGTATTGGCTCTTTAGGAAATGAATATTTTATTTAAAAATAAATTATACTGACCTGAAGATATTTCGGTAATGGTTAATTGGACCACTTAATGCTCCTGGCTGGGAAAATACATAAATATGAGCTTCAAGATCTTCTGTTGTTAATCGACACCCTTTTCTTCCAATGCCAGTGCTATGACTTGTAAACAGATGTTTCAAAGCCTAATTTAAGTGAAAGAGAATAATTAAAATATTTTTGTTACCTAATAATAAACTAAACCTTTGGCTTTTGAAAGAGAATGTCAATGTGCATTGACAACTCTTCATTCCTGTCCTGTAGAGGTTGGGGACCTCATTGTTTACAAACACATTTTATATATTTCTGCTTTACAGGCTTTACTTCTAAGTCCCCATGCACACTTCACCTTCATGAAAAGCATCCTGTCTTCTTGGTGCCAATTCACCTTCTTCGGGGACAACGTTAACTACTATTCCAACCCTAAAGTCTTCCTCAGTACCCCAATTAACAGTGGTTCATCCATTTACTAAAAACCAATTCTTCCCCCAAAATTGTCTGAAGATTTTTGATTATCACCCAGAGTAAAAAACATATTTTACAATATGATCATCATATTTATATATATATATTTTTCTGAAACAAAAGTTCTTAAGAACTATTTCTTACTCTTATTATAGTGTGCACTTGCTATTTTCAATTCAATTATGTTCTACTTTATTTTTAAAAATTCAAACTGCAAGCCACTAAACTGATTTCATGACTCACTAATGGATTCCCTACTCACAGCATGAAAAACACTGATCTATACCAGCATTTCTCAAAGTATGGATCTAAACCATCAGAATTATTGGGATCTAAATCATCGGAATTATTGAGATTCTTATTCAAAATGTGGAGCCTTCAACCCAAAAACACACTCGTAAAAATATGAAATGACATGTGTATGAGGTAATTAACTGCAACATTATTTGTAATAAAAAAAAAAAGACTGGAAACAAATCAAGAGTCTATCAGTGGGAGATTAAATAAATTATGGTTTAGCCATACAATGGTGTATTATGTGTTTTTAGTACTTAAAAAAAAAAGTTATTGAAGATAATCTATCTGCTGAAATGAAGTGATCTCCAGGAGATGGTAAAGAGAAAAGAAAGCAAGTGGGGGAAACAGTGTTTATAGTATATTACCTTTTGTATAAGAAGGGAGAGATAAATATGTATTTGCTTATATTTTAAAAAGAAAGAATAAGAAGATGAAACAAAAACTAATTAAAATGGTTTTCTATGGGAGAGGGAGGAAACAGAGAAACGAGGAGATATGTGAGACCTTTCTGAAGGTAACTTGTTTTATTAGTTTTGACTTGAAACTATATCAATGTTTAAAATAAAATCATAGAAGTTAAGTAAAAACACTGTGGTCTTAAGTTTGCTTTGAAAATATGAGTAACAACTCATGATTGCGTGTCCAAATTTGGTCCAATGGAAAGATCTCGAAGCAATGAAATCAGTAAAATAATAATCACTTGGACACCCAAATTGTGGTCCCTAAATACCATTTGCTAGTCATAGGAGCCAGAGTTCCTTTGCTAAATGACTGGTTCCAGATCTGAGGCAGGAAATAAAAGATAAACCTAGGTCATTAAAGAAGCAAACTATCACTGAGTAAAGGGCTTCTGTCAAAGGACACAGGAGCCAACCTGAAAGGGTTTCCACTCTGCTAATATGGGATAATTTGGGCACCAAAAAGAATGACTGTAATTGATGAATACATATCAAATATTTTAAAAAGAACAACTTCATGAGCTTATAATGATATGGAAAAAACCTCAATTCTAAAGCACCAACTCATTATTCTGAGATGTTTAATAAAAGGTAAGAAGAAGAAAAAAAAAAAAAAAAAGGAAAGAAGAGGCATTTATCCTGACATTCTTATGTAAACTGTATTTCAGAATAACCAAACAGTAAATATGGGAAAGTCTTCTTTATAGAAGAATTCCAGTAAATGGAAGCAGAAAGAATGATAAAATTTGAAAACCACCATTTTGCACACCTTAATGAAATAATGGACCTAGTCAATGATAATCAAGTTGTGCTAAAATTATTTGGTGAGAAGGTGTTAGAAAAAATTTGATAGGCATGCTTACTTTGTTTTAGGGTTTTGTTTACCTCCAAGGGCTTCCACTTCTGCTGCTGTCCAACTCTTTCACCTGGCATTCATATCCCTTATCTCCCCATGGAGTGTTCTCTAAAAAAAGGTATACCTAGGAGGATAGGCTCTCAAAAATCTGAACAGCAGCCAGGCACTCAAATATACAAACATAGATTTTAAAAATAAGTAAGCCTATAGATGAGACCTTAGAAGCATTTATTAAGTTTTAGTATTTGCCTATTATTTTTTCTTAAGGAGGGACTTTAATTTTAAATACTTCCATTTTCTGTTCTTGCATAGGAGGAAATGTCTAACACAGTGCATAGCATATAATAGATGAACAATAAGTAATTGCTTAAAACAAACTAAAACAACTTAAGTGGAACCAGTTATTTTCTTTTGTTAGTGCTTTGGTCTATCTTTATTTTTAATTTCCTAATTTTGTCATTCTTTTGGGGTACCAGTCTTTTTTTTTTTTTAATTGAGGTATAACTAACTTACAACATTAGTATTAGTTTCTGATGTTCAGAAAAATGATCTGATATTGTATTGTATACATTGAAAAATGATCACCACAATAAGTACTGGTTAACATTCATCATTATGTTTGACTTACCTTGAAATCATTTATTGAAAACATAAATTCTGGAAACCATGGTATTTGGAAGAAGTAATAATAGCTGGATTTGAATAACTTGGCAGGGTGTCGTAAAATATATTCTGAAATAATTAAAATGCCATGTTAAACCTTATCTAAGGAGTATAAATTACTTATTATTGAAAGAACTTCTTTTTAAGGAAACTTCACCTTTGAGAGAATTCCATAAAAGAATCTTTAAATAGGATTTCTGTATATTTCTCTTTGGAACAATTTCTATGTTCTTATATTTTATTATGAGTATCTATAGAAAATTTATAGTACTTTAAATAAAAAGAACATTTCACTTTATGAAGTCTTGACTCAAAAAGGCACAGGAAACCCAAACACTCTGCCTTTTTTTTTAAGGTCTGATCAGTAACCTAACATTTTTCCTAGGGATACATAGTGAGATAATATTCTGCTGTTTAAGATTTCCCATATTGATTGATTTGAATACCTTATCCATTTGACTTCAACAGAAAAGGAAGTGTTTCCTATAAATCACTTGTGTATCCTGAAAATTCATTCATTCAATTAATATTTGAATATCTACTGTGTTTGAGAAGGTTTAGCTGTGAATAAGACAAAAGATGTTCTCATGAACTTAAACAAAAAATAAGTTATGAATACTTAAAAGATCATATTGATAGCAATACTGACATAAAGAAAACAAAATGAGATAATCTGATTTAAAATGATGGTTGGTGGTGTGAAGGGACTATTATTTAGTAGAGGTTGTCATAAAAGGCTTCTATGGCTAAGCCCTGCATGGTAGGAAGGAATCAGCCATGCAAAGATCTAGGGAGAGCATCCAGAAACAGAAATTCCTGGGCCTGGCATGTTCAAGAAGCAGAAAGAAGCTAATGGGGCTGGTGTGTAGTGAATGAGGAGGGGAGGTGGCATGAAATGAGTCACAAAGAAAAGTGGCAGCATCGTCAGGTAAGGCAAAATGATAAGGATTTAAAATGCTGTGGGAAGACACTTAAGTTTCCAACTGGAAAGTAATGAAATCATACATATTAAATGTGCATATTCTGTCCTAGCTGGTGGCTCAGTGGATAGGTGCCGATCTGCAAACCTAAAGGTTGCTGGTTCAATTCCCAGCCAGGGCACGTAACCAGGTTGCAAGCCAGGTCTCCAGCCAGATCCATAGCTGCAGGCATGTGAAAGGCAACCATACATTGATGTTTCTCTCCTTTTCTTCCTCCTCCCTGCCCTTCTCTATAAAAATAATGAATAAAATATTTTTTTAAAAAAGTGCATATTCTCAGGTAAGTGGAGCACTGTCTGTCATCATTGGACAAGATTTTTCAGACTGCATTAACAGATATCAATACAATTAAAGATAAAATATAGGCATATTATTTAAAGACCCCATGTTGACCTGACTAGGGTTAAATCCACTGTTGATAAAAATTTCAGAAATATGCCAAGTATATTTTTGCTGAAATGACCAATTACAGTTTGTCCAAAATAGCATTTGCTCTGTGATCCTGATCAATTAAGCAAGCATGTAGCATGACTTCTCCTGACTGATGGAACTGAGGAAAAACATGATATATCACAGTTTGATATCTGAATCCTAAGCATCCATCCTATTGCCTCAACAGAGATAGATTAAATGGATATATTTCTAAAATTCAACTCTTAAACTTAACAAGATTTAGGTAGTAATCATCCCTTTCTCCCTCACCTGCTCAATTTTGAAAAAGAAACAGAAATATGTTGTTTTGAATTTTTTGTTCCCCAGAGGCTACTGTGGATTATGGCAGTAACTGAACCCCAGAAAACTTGACAAGGCTAGTTAAAGAGGACAAAATTTTAATTTCTGCTGAAACCAAATTCAAAATGTTCCTGCCCATTGTTCACAGGCCTTTAATTACTTGTAAGATTTTATGAATTCCCTTTATAGATGAAGTTCTCAAAGTATAGTCCATGTATACCCCTGGGGATTCCCAAGACCTTTTTAAGGAATTTATATGACCAAAACTATTTCATAAGAAAAAAATAAAACATTATTAGCTTTTCTCAATTGGTTGACATTTGCACTGATAGTTCAAAAGCAATGGTAGATAAAATCATTAGCTGCCTGAGTACAAATCAAGACAGTGACACTAACCAATACTAGTAGTCATCATATTCCTCACTAGCACACACTTGTACTAAACAAATAAATGCATCAAACTAAATGCCAGTTCCACTTAATAATGTCCTTGATGAGATATACAACAAAATTATTAATTTTATTATATTTCAACCTTTGAGTACATGCCTTTTCAACACTGTGATGAAATAGAAAGTACACATAAAACAATTCTGTTGCACACCCAAATACAATGGTTGTCTTGAGGAAAAGCGCTTCTACAATTGTTTGAGTTGATAAGTTGAATTAGAAGCATTTTTTTAAATGGAGACCACTATCATTGGTCAGATCTGAATATTTGGAAGATAGACTCTTGAAAATGAACAAAATGAATCTTTCACTTGAGGGAAAACAACAATATTTGATAAATTATAAAATTCAAGCTTGCCATTAAAAATTAGAATGTTGGAAACTTGTATCTGCTACTGTGAGCTTGACAGCTCTGGAACACAGTTTTTTTTTTTTTTTTTTTTTAAAGATTTCTGTAATTTTAAAGATTTTATTTCATTATTTTTAGAAAGAGGGGAAGGGAGAGAGGCAGAGAGGGAGAGAGACATCAGTGCATGGTTGCCTTTCACCTGTCTCCAGCCACAGACCTGACTGGAGACCTGGTTTGCAACCTGGTCATGTGCCCTGGCTGGGGAATCAAACCTGCGACCTTTGGGTCCACAGGCCAGTGCCTTATCCACTGTGCTACCAGCCAGGGTGTTTTTGTTTTTGTTTTTTTTAAATGAAATTGGGGTGACATTAATGAATGTAATTCTTTGATATCATATAATGAAATGTGTCAATTATGAAAGATCTGCATAACTCAACCAATATTTTCCATGCATGCTGGTGAAAAATAATACATGAGTAGAAAAATTCAAAGTGCTAGAGAGACCAATGATTTCAACCTAATGGAGTACAAAAAGTTCATTAATGTGATATCAGATTTCACATTGTTACTAACCTTCAAGAAACCATCAATTTGAGTTTGGTGTAGCATTAAAAAAAAAATTTACAGTTATCTGAAAAGGCTATTAAAAGACTCCTTCCTTTTCCAATTATAAATCTGTGTAAGACAGATTTATATACTTCATAAATTTAAACAACATATTACAATAGATCAAATGCAAAAGCAGATCTGAGAATTCAGCTGCCTTCTATCAAACCAAAAATTGAAGAGGTTTGCAAATATATAAAATGATAACACTATTTTCACTAAAATTTTGTTTTGAAATATGAAGCTTTTTAAAAAAAATAAATTCATACATACATTTTTAAAATTTCTCTTTAAATTTCCAATTACAGTAAATATTTATAGCCAAAACTCATAAAGTTCAATGGGTCTTTAATAATTTTTAAGATATAAAGGATTCCTGAGACTAAAAATTTGAGAACTACTGCTTTTAAAAATGCTGCCATTTTTGATAGCCAAAGCCATCAGACAATGAGGAGAATTTATTTCTAGGCTGTCAAAACACATTACCATCAAAGCAATGTTACTGCATTTTCCCCTTTATCCTTCCCCAAGTTTGCAACAAGATGTGTAAAAACAAATAAAATTATTCAAGCAAACATGAAGTTAGCATTTCTTAGACTTTAAATATTAAGCATTTAAAGCATACTTTCAGGTGTTAACATCATATTTTAGTCATTTAATTTAAAAATATTACGTTAATCAAACTTTGCTTCTTTTAATCCAAAGTGTGAATGGCAATAGTGAATTGTCATGTTGTCAAAGTTGCTTTCATGAAAATTTAAACTCACCTGTAAATACATTTGGATGAGGGAAGTTAATAACAATAAGCTTCATCACCACTTCCGGATAACAGATGGCAATTAGCCAAGCAATCATGCCGCCCCAGTCATGCCCAATAAGAACACATTTGCTATATCCTGTATTCAAGAAATAAATGTTGACACCATTGAAAAGAAACAGGTGAGTGTATCATTAACTCACATAAAATAGGTACACTTCTGAAACTAATCTTTCCACTATTCTACCCTAATTTGTGCAGATACTGAGTTTCATATTTCCAAAACTTATATAACCAAATCACCTTCGTAGCTTTTTAGAAAATTCAGATGCCCAGGTTCCATTCTAGACCTACAAATTCAGAATCTCTCCCAGGAATACACACACACACACATCTGAACTAGTTTGGAAAACATGATTAAGACTATGTGTAATTAGGTCATAAGCAAGAGCTTAGTTGAGATATTTTTGAATGCTGGAAAATGTATAGTTACAGTAAAATCACAAATGTCTCATCTATGTCCAACTGGTAAATCCTTATTTCAAGGAAGCATCTATTTTCTCCCTAACATCAAAAACCCAATGCTACAACTCAACACAGTGAAATAGCACTAATTTTCTTTTTTGCTCTCACCCAAGGACATTTTTTTCATTGCTTTTAGAGAGAAAGAAAGGGGGGAAGAGGGAGGGAGAGAGAACAAGAAGAGAGAGAAACAGAAAGAAACATTGATGTGGGAAAACATGGACTAGTTGCCTTCTTATGTGCCTTGACTGAACCTGCAACCTAGGTATGTGCCCTGACTAGGGATGGAACCTACAACCTTTTTGGTTAATGGGATGATGCTCCAACCAACTGAACTACAACTGGCCAGGGCTAAAACATCACTAATTTGGAACTGTACAGTCAAACTGAATTAGTGGAAAGTCTTAATTATAGTACCAATTATAAACAAGTTTCATGTAACCATTATGGCAATTTAAATTTAGGTTAAAATAATCATTAGTAGTGATTCCTACAGGATTTCCTTTATATGAATGGATAAGATTAATTTGTAATTTATACCTGTAGTATTTAAAATAATTTTTTTCAAGTAAGTATTTTTCACCATCACCCTACCACCACACACACACACACACACACACACACACAGAAAGAAATATCTTGTTTATATTGTTGATTCGCCTAGAAAATTTCATAACACATTTAGGCCAGGTATGGCTGAATTACCACAAAATATAAATGAAATACAGCTACTTGAAATCAGTGTCACTGAGTCTATTTTATGGTAATCAGACTAAATGACAACACTGTATTGATACCTCTAGACTCATCTATTTTTTCTCCTCTAAGAATATTGACCTGATCTATGTTCTCATTAGATTATTATAGAAAGGGTCTTTAATTGGATTTCACGGATTTCTCACTATACTGGCTCCCTTAACATACCAATGGTAACAGCTGAGTTTCAGTCAAAAGGGATGTGGTGAATTAGACTATTGTAAAAAACAAAAAACAAAAAACCATTTATTCTTTTCCCCCTCCCCACTGCCATAGAAGAAGAGCTCCCCCTCTGGCCATTTCTGCCACTGTCAGGAAAATAACTTCCCTCAGTAACCACTTCCCTTTAGCTTGGGTTCTAGCACAATTCACAGTGAGAAGAAGCCAGTCCTACTGGAACTAGAGGTCAGCTTGAGAAAAAACCCCAGAAGTGTCCAGCCTACAGTTGATCTGTAGATTCATGAGCATAGCAATAAATGCATATGGCTATGTGCCATTGCGTATGAGGTGGTGGTTTGGGAAATAATACTACTGTCGCACTAACTGATTGATACAAGAAAGTACTGCAGGTGCTTTTGCATCTTGTAACATTTTTAAATGAACATTTAGGTGTAGGTTCTGGAGGCAAATTTTCTGCGTATAAGACTCAAATTTCCAGTAATTAGTACTGAAAATAACAAGTAGTAACACTCAGTCTATTTTAAAAAAACAAATTTTCAAAGTCATTCTTGGCTGGTGAACAATTTTTCTGGGTATATTATTTTGAATTCCCTGCATTTGTTAGTATTTTGGTCTGTATACCTGAAACCATGGTGACAGGATCCAGATAATAACGCAGTAGGTGAAAATTGCATCCTCCCAAGAAATGAGGTTATCAATTCACCATTTCTTGAATGTTAATCCCTTAAAAGTAATTAATACTGTTTTGTAATGTAACCTACCTAAAGAGTCTAAAATATCCTTTACATCTGTAATTAGACAGTCCAATTTATAATCCTCTCGATGAATGGGAGCATCTGTTTCTCCATAGCCTCTCAAATCCAGTGCTACAACTCGGTATTCACTTTTAAATTCTCTTAGCTGGTGACGCCAAGAATACCTGCAGGACATAAGAAACATTAAAAATACCACAGTAACCAATACAAATAATAATACTATAGATAATCTAAGTGGAAAACTGTAAGAAATGCCTCATTTTGTGAAAGGTTGTGGAGCTGACCATGAGCAGGGAAGAATGAGAACTGTTTGAGAAGAGAGCACTGACACTTTTATTAAAATTATTTAATTTTTTTTACCAACTCCAGTGTGGGCCAGTATCTATAGAAACTACAAAATATCAGATACTAAATCAGTATATTTATATATGTACTCAATAAATCAATTTCTGAAGCTTTTCTTAAATAATGTGTGTAGTGCCCTAGCTGGTGTGGCTCATTGGATTGATCATCAGTCTGCAAACCAAATGGTCACAGGTTTGATTCTCAGTCAGGGTGTATGCCTGGGTTACGGGCCACGTCTCTAGATGGGGGTGTGCAAAAGGCAACCAACAGATATTTCTCTCTCACATCTTTCTTTCTCTCTCTCTCTCTCTCTTCCTCTTCCCTTCCCCTCTTTCTAAAAATAAATAAAATATATAAAAATAATAATGTGTGCAGCTTTCAGGGAATTTATAGATGATTCTTTATTGGATAACCATTTGATTCTCTGAAAAAAATTATGAGATGAAAATTTGTTTCCCTGGAAAAGTAGATTTTATACTCATCCTACTCCACTGTCAAAAAGGACTCAATGTTTTATAGTAGTAAGTTTACTTATTAATGAAAAAGTCTGAAGATTACAGAAAGATTATGACTTAAAGAATTCAATAAAACAAATGGTTAAGATAAATTCCTTCTCGCTAAAACAAAATTCTCCTGTGGAGAAGGTCCATAAGGACCCTAAGTACAAGCAAGTGTTATAGTAAAAACATATAACAACCAAAATGTCACTGACAATAACCAATTAAAGTGGCCACATTGTCATTCACCTCCACTCCTAACTGGCTTCTCTGGGCAGGTTTCCCCCAGCTCCTCACTAATATATCATTCAGTTTCCAATGACTCTTATAAACTGTAAATGCATGCAGAGCACATAGCACAGCATCTAGCATGTAGTAGTCTGTCAACTATTAGTTCATTGGTTTATAAAATAGGGGGGTAAGAAGGTACAACTGTAACCATTAAAATGAGGATAATGCAAAGTCAACAAGAAATGCCCAGGATGCAAAATACATAGAATGAAAGAATTTAAGGAGGTTGAGAAGGCCAAATTGCATTCCAGATTCACAAAAATTCAAGGCATTTTGTGATTCCAAAAGAGTACAAAGAAAGTGAATTTTGTAAAAGCAAAAACAAAGGCTCATGATTTCTGGAAAACAAAACAAAACTGAACAAAACAAAACAAAACAAAACACCACTATGGTCTCAGGAGGGAAAGAATCCAAGTCCCAAGGAGGCCAACTCTGAAGGGTGCTTTTCTTCCTTGAATCTCCGCTAGGAGGTAGGAAGTGGTTTTAGCAACCAAGGGGTGAATGCCCTGATCCTTGACTGGTAAAAGAGAACACAAAAGAAGTTTGCTTCCAAGCAGCCATCTGCCAGCAGAAATCATTCAGGGTGAGGACCAAGGAAGTCACTCAAGAGTTGTTCTGTATCTAAGGGAAAAAAACATCTGCAATAAACTTGACTTAATTTTGTGGGGAAAAATGGCCATATTGCTATAACCAAATCCTGGAGGCCTCTGCTGACCCAAATATTCCCTTTGTGCTTGATCATGGAATGGCAGATTTAGTTTAAATACAGAGATCCATGATATTTTCTTCTTCAAATAAGCAAAATTATTTTGGATAACAAACAGAATAAAAGCCATAATTTCTCAAAGTGATTCACTATGTTATGGAACTCAGAATATGCACTAAAATATTGTATGCACGTCTGTTCATGGAAACACTGTAAAATTATCTGACACATGTCAAATGGGAGATTATTGTCTGAAAAGATTTTTGGAGTGCAACAGGCAAGTAAACACAGTGATTTGAGATGATAAACCACTAGTTACAGGGGGACAGCAATGCCAAATGACACAAAGCAACAAGAGCAATGAAATAAATCAACCACTTAAGATCAACAGACATTATCACGAAGGGTGTCAGACACATATTTGAAATTAAGAATGGATCCAGAATCTTTTATCTATTACTAGGATATCTATGATTTGTAAAAGTCTGCAAAATCATTACCAATTAAAATGGATTTGAATATATTTTTAAAAAGTATCTTTGCCCTGGCTGGTAGCACAGTGGTTAAGGCGCCGGCCTGCGAACCCAAAGGTCGAAGGTTCAATTCCCCAGCTGGGGCACATACAAGGTTGCAAGCCAAGTCTCCAGTCAGGTCTGTGGCTGGAGGCAGGTGAAACACAACCATACATTGATGTCTCTCTCCCTCTCTGCCTCTCTCCCTTCCCCTCTTTCTGAAAATGATGAAATAAAAATCTTTAAAAAAAAAAAAAAAAAGTATCTTTCTTAGCGAGGCCATAGCAATATTGCTTATCTTGCCTCTGGGTTGTAACAAATAAAGCAGTTTGTTTCCTTAAAGACACTCCTCTGTCACCACATATGATATTATTTTCTCATTAGCCTTACTTAAAATTTTGAGTTTTTTAATGCCTTTGTAACTGAAGCCCAACTCTTCCCTCTATATAATCCATCATACCCAATCAATAGTTCTGCAGATTTAACTTCTTAAATATTTATTTAATCTCTTTTTCTGTCCATCCTTGCATCATTATCTTAGTTCAGGCCTCCATTAATGCAGTAAGCTATTGATTGACCTGTATCCATTCTCTTTGTTCTATCTTTTATGAAATCAAAGTGATTTAGCAAAACCACAAACTCTGGCATATAATTTCCCTGCTTAAAATATTTTCTCAATACCCTATTACTCATAATGTGAACCCAAGCTCCTTCTGGCAGACAAAACCTCCAGGATTTGCCTTTTACCCAATCTTCCAGACTAATTACATCACACTCTCAAGTAATTTGCTATATATATATATATAAAGAGCTGTCTATATCATTCTCATCACATGCCTGAAACAATGCTAAGTGCTCAACATATAGTAATATTGATGTTCAAAATAATACTATGAAGTAGGTATTATTATTATCCCCACTTCAGAGCTGAAGAAACAAAGGTATAGAGAGGCTAATGTATGTGCCAAAGATCACAGAATTAGCAAGTAGCAGAGAGCAGGATTTAAATCCTGCTGCCTCTGGGTTACAAAGTGCCTTATAGTGAGTAAACACAATATTTGTGTGTGCATGTGTGCTTTTATGAATTTGTTCATATGATCTTTTTATCCCAAACATTATCCCTCCCCATCATTTTCCTACTCCCCCAAATCCTGACCTTCACCCCTCACTGAACTCCTCATACCAGGCACCTCCTCTTCCAGGAAGCTTCCCAGGCTCTCTCCTTTACAGGCAGGTTGGCTTGCTCCCTTCTAGCCTCTCCCACTTGTACATACACTCTTCAGTATACTGGGCATGTGCTTCCTAATGATTTGTTAGTGTCTGGTGCTTCCACTCGATGGTGAGCTCCCCAAGTTGTCTGGTGGAATATCTAGGTTATATAGGTGTGAGCAGAGATTTATTGAAAAAGTGAAACAACAAATAAATGGAAGCAATGAATCATGGTAGTGCTGGAAACAATGAAAACTAAAGCTTCCAAACTCCTGTTGGGGAATTTATATTCAACTTCTATAAAAAGGTGCATTGCTTTATTTTTCAATTATAGTTTACTTTCAGTATTATTTTGTATTGATTTCAGGGTTACACTATAGTGATTAAATGATCATATACTTTATGAAGTGTTTCTCCCAATACTTCCCAGTACCTATTGGCACTATACAGTTATTACAATATTATTGACTATATTCCCTATGCTATACTTTATAGCTCCATGACTATTCAGTAACTACCAATCTGTACTTCTTAATCCCTTCACCTTTTATCCAGCTCCCAACTCCCATAAAATGTGCATTGTTTTAATATCTTGTTTCATCATTCAGAATTCATCTAATTCGAGATTTTAAGGTAGAAATTTGATTCAAAATAATGTATAAAATCCCATATTTTACATTTAAAGTTGTCTTAGATATTATACAAACATAATACCTGAATATTTCATTATCATATTAATAAGTTAAATTGTCTTACAAATAAATTTAACTGCCATTATCAATGAGTGAAGTCAAACAATTTATAAGAAATATTTATAAGAAATAGGGCAACTGTTATCTTAATAAACTACAAAAGAATAAACTTTTTCAAAAGAATAATTTTTAAATGTTACATTCCTGGAGTTCATAAATAAAGTATATTTGATTCACACTTTAAATTGAAAAAAAAGTCACACCTGTGCCTACTGATGAGCATGCTATTCATGTGATTAAAACAAAAACCTCCTCTTTAATACAAGAAGGAGACATATTACAAAATTAGTGACTTTTGAAAATATTATAAATAAGCAAAACAAGCTATTTTTATCCACATGTTCTTTTTTGTTTTCTGGTAGATTTTGGCAATAGCAGAGAACTCTTTTTAAAAAGCAACCTCAGAGATCCAAGATGGCAGAGGAGTAAGTGGAAGCTACACTAATATCCTCCCAGGACCAATCTGGAATTACAACTAAACTGTGGAGAAATCACCCTGAATAACTAACTGAACAGTAACTGGAGAGAAGCCAAGGAAAGACAGAAGAAACCATATCACCAAGCAAGACTGGCAGGGAGTGCAGAGGATGCGCAAAAGGACTGGCTGGGCTCCCAATGGTGACAGCTGAAGATCTGGTGGAATACTTTAGCAGCCAGGGGTTTCCCCCTGATACGTATGAGGTCTAAACCTCAAGTTGGTCTCCCCTGCCCATAGCACCAAACCCAGAAAGGAACCTAGATAACATCCAGCTATAAAAAGCTGCAGGGTTTCTGTCCACCGGGGAGAGACAGCTAGAGACACAGAGAGCCTTTTTTAGGGCCAATGCATAAAATTTTGTTTGCAGCCACTTACCCTGGGCTCCAACAGAGGGAGGGCAGAGTGAACTAGAGATGCTTGAGGAGGAGAGTCTGGGTTGGTGGCTGTGGGGAGAAGACTGAAGGAACAGCCCCAAGGATTCCTTTGCTGGCTGGGTCATTCCCCAAACTGCAGAGGCCATCTTTCTCAGGCCGAGCACTCCTCTCCAAGTGGCATCAGCTGAGGGGAAGCAATGGCCCTGCTTACAGGAATTGCTCTGCCCAACCCTATGGAACTTAAACAGGGCTGCTGATTATAGCTTAAGGCTATATCATTGATTAGTTTAACAACTAAGGTGGAAAATACAAAGCAGAAACCAAAGAGGAAAGACAAAGAAACAACCCCAAATGAAAGAATAATAGAATCCTCTAGAAGAATTAGATGAAAGGGAGGTTAACAAATTATCAAATAGAAAGGTCACAGTAATGATGATAAAGATTCTCAACACCATGTAAAAGACATATAAACCATAAAAATGGACCAGTCATATATAAAGAATGATGTACTTTGGTTTTTCTTCAAAACAAATAAATCTTTCACCTTTTGCTAAAAAAAATAAAAAAGAAATAAAGAATACAATATCTTGAATAAACAATACACTGGAAGGAATAAACAGTAGATTAGATGAAGCAAAGGACTGAATCAGTATTTTGGGAGACAAGGTAGAAAAAAACACCTACATAGAGCAGCAAAAGCAAACTTTTTTAAAAATTGAGGAGAACTTAAGAAACATTTGGACAACATGAAGCATAATAACACCTGCATCATGGGAATATCTGAAAGAAAAGAGAGTGAGCAAGGGATTGAAACCTATTCGAAGAAATAATGACTGAAAACTTCCCTAGTCTAGTGAAGGAAAAAGACACAAATCCAGGAAACTCACAGAGTCACAAACAAGTTGGACCCACAGAGGCCTACACCAAGACATCATAATTAAAATGATAGGGTGTAAAGATAAGGAGGGAATCCTAAAAGCTGCAAGAGAAAAGCAGGCAGTTACATACAAAAGAACACCAATTAGACTGTCATCTAATTTCTCAACAGAAACATTTCAAGCCAGAAGAGAGTGCCATGAAATATTCAAAGTGATGAAAAGCAAGGACATACAGCCAAGGGTGCTTTACCCAGCAAGGCTCTCATTTAAAGTTGAAAGAGAAATAAGGAGTTGCCCAGACAAGAAAAAGCTAAAGAAGTTTGTTAACATCAAACTAGTACCGCAACAAATGTTAATGGGCTTGTGAGAAAGGAGGAGGAAGAGGGGAAGGGGGAGGAGGAGGAGAAATTGAGGAAGAAAAAATAGAGGAAAATAATCAAACAATAAAAATGGCACTAAATACACCCCTATCAATAATTACCTTAAATGCTTCCACCAAAAGACATAGAGTAGCTGAATAGATATGAACATGTATATGTTGCCTCCAAGAGACCCATTTCAGATCAAAAGATACACACAGACTAAAAGCAAAGGGATGGAAAAAGATATTTCACGCAAATGGAAAGGGAGGAAAAAGCAGGGATTAGCAATAATTATTTCTGACAAAATAGACTTTAAAACCAAGGCTATAGTAATAGACAAAGAAGGGCACTACATAGGGATAAAGGAAACAATGCAACAAGAGGATATAACCTGAGTAAACATTTATGCACAAACACAAGAGCACTTAAATATGTGGATAGAAGGATGAAAATAATAGAGATCAGAGCAGAAATAAACAAAATGGAGTCTGAAAGAATGATTAAAATGATCAATGACTCCAAGAGCTGGTTCTTTGAAAAGATCAACAAGATTGACAAAACCTTTAACCAGAGTTATCCTGAAAAATAAGAGAAAGGACCTAAGTAAATAAAATTAGAAATGAAATAGGAGACATAACAACTGACACTGAAGAAATACAAAGGATTGTAAGAAAATATTATTAATAACTATACTCCAACAAACTGGACAAACTGGATGAAATAGATAAATTCCTAGAAACATACAATCTTCCAAAACTAAGGAAGAATCAGAGAATCTGAATAGACAGATTACACCTAGTGAAATAAAGCAGTAATAAAACAAACAAACAAACAAAAAAAACTCCCAACAAACAAAAGTCCCAGACCAGATAGTTTCACAGGGGAATTTTACCAAACATTCCAAGAAGAACTAACACCTCTCTTTCTCAAACTATTTCATAAAGTTCAAGAGAAAGGAAGGCTCCCAAACACATTTTATAAGGTACTAATTCCAAAATCAGATAAAGATACCACAAAGAAAGAAAATTATAGGCCAATATTCCTGATGAACATAGATACGAAAACTCAAAATATTAGCAAATTGAATATAACAATGCATCAAAAGGATCATACACCATGATCAAGTGGGGTTTATTCTGGGAATGCAAGTTTGGTACAACATGTGCAAATCCCCACATAAACAAAATGAAGGATAAAAACCACATGATCATATCAATACATACAGGGAAAAAAATTTGATAAAACCCAGCACCCATTTACGATAAAAACTCTCAGCAAAATGGGAATAGAGGGAACATACATAAATATGATAAAGGTCACATATGAGAAACCCACTGCCAGCATCACACTCAGTGGGCAAAAATTGCAAGTATTTCCCTTAAAATCAGGAACAAGACAGGGAACATACTGTAGTACTGGAAGTCTTTAGCCACAGCAATCAGACAAGAAAAAGGAAAAACAGATGTCCAAATTGGAAAGGAAGAAGTAAAACTGTCATTATTTTCAGATGCCATTATACTGTACTTAGAGAACCCCAAAGATTCAGCCAAGAAACTATTAGAACTCATAATTGAACTCAGCAAAGTAGCAGGATACAAAATTAATATCCAGAAATCAGTTGCATTTTTATATGCCGATAACAAACTAACAGAAAGAGAAATTAAGAAAACAATCCCATTCACAATTGCTACCAAAAAAATCCCACAAAAATAAACAAACCAAAAAAAACAATCTAAGAATAAACCTAACCAAGGATGTAAAAGACCAATATTTGGAAAAGTGTAAGACACTGAAGGAAGAAATAGAAGAAGATACAAATAAGTGGAAGCACATACTGTGTTCATGGATAGAAAGGATTAACATAATTAAGATATACATATGACCCAAAGCAATCTATAGATTCAACACAATTCCAATCAAGATTCCAATGACATATTTCACAGAACTAGAACCAATATTTCAAAATTTTATATGGAACCATAAAAGGCCCTGCATAGCAATGGTGATACTGAGAAAGAAAAACAAAGTTGGGGGACTCATGCTACCTGATATGAAATTATACTATAAGGCTATAGTAATCAAAACTATATGGCACTGGCATAAAAACAGACACATATCAATGACACATAATAGAGAGTCCAGAAATAAACCCAGTTTTATAGACAATTAATATGTCAAAGAGGAAGTAAGCACATACAGTGGGCTTAATTTATTAATGTACTCAACAAATGGTGTTGGAAAAATTGGTCAGATACATGCAGAAAAATGAAACTAGACCACCTTCTCACACTACACACAAGAATAAATTCAAAGTAGATCAAAGACTTAAATGTTAGACCCATAAAAATCATTAAAAAAAACATAGGCAGCAAAATCTCAGAAATTGCTCATAGCAATATTTTTTCTGATATAGCTCCCCAGGCAAGGCAAAGAAAAGAAAAAAAATAAACAAGTGGGACTACATCAAACTAAAAAGATTTTGCAAAGCAAAGAAAATCATCAGAAAAGTAAAAAGATAACTAACAGAATGGAAGAACATATTTGCCAATACATCAGATAAGGGATTAATACCCAAATTTTAAAAAAATTATAAACTCAACACCAAAAAAACAAACTACCCAGTTTAAAAAATGGGCAAAGGACCTGAATAGACACTTCTCCAAACAGGACATATAGAGGGCCAATAGACATATGAGAAGATGGCCAATGTCACTAATCACCAACGAAATGCAAATTAAAACCACAATGAGATATTACATCACATTTATCAGAATAGTTATCATCAATAAATCAACAAACAAGTGCTGAAAGCAGAACCTCTTTCCACGGTTGGGGGAAAGGCAGACTGGTGCAGCCGCTGTGAAAAGCAGCATGGAGATACCTCAAAAAATTAAAAAAGGTCTGCCTTTTGACTGAGTGATCCCACTTCTGGGAGTATATCTGAAGGAACCTAAAACACCAATTTGAAAGAACATAAGCACTCCTATGTTCATTGCTGAGTTACTTACAACAGTCAAGATATAGAAGCAGCCCTAGTATCCATCAGTAGTTGAGTGGATAAAACAACTATGGGATATTTACACTATGGAATACTGCTCCACAATAAAAAAGAAGAAAGTTTTACCCTTTGCAACAGTATAAACAGACCTGGAGAACATGCTAAGTGAAACAAGCCAGTCAGAGAAAAACAAATGCTATATGATTTCATTCATATGTGGAACCTAATAAACAAACTGAACTAACAAGGAAAGTGGGGACAGACTCATAGGTGGAGAGCAAGATGACAGCTGGTTGGGGTGGGGAGAGGGTATTAGAAGGTGGAGGGATGAGCAAAAAGGAAAAAGACTCATGGGCATGGACAACAGTGTGGTGATTGCAGCGGGGAGTGGGTATAAGGAAACTAAATGATAATAGAAAAAATACAATAAAGATTTAAAAAAAATTTTTTTAAAAAGCAACCTCTTGTCCTGGCTGGTGGCTCAAAGGATAAGGTGCCAGCCTGCAAACCCAAAGGTCACTGGTTTGATTCCCAGCCAGGGCACATAACCAGGTTGCAAGCCAGGTCTCCAGCCAGGTCTGTAGCTGGAGGCAGGTGAAAGGCAACCACGCATGGATGTCTCTCCCCCTCTCTGCCTCTCTCCCTTCCCCTCTCTCTAAAAATAAAAAAATAAAATAAAATAAAAAATAAAAAAGCAACCTCTTTCCTAGTTAGCAACCTCTTAATATAAGGGGGCTTTCTGGTTTCCCAGAGTAGCCACTTTCAGATGTGGAATATCCTTTTCCCTTTCACCAGTGATCATCCTCTGTGCTCAGCTGTATGTATGAGAAGACCTCATTTGCCTGAGAACTTGGATAATGATGAATGCATTCCATATAGCTGGCGATGAAAATGACTCAAAGAAATTGCCTGCATCAGCTCAGAATATTTTTAAACATGATGCAAATATAGGTGGAGAGAGTGCAGGGAAAAAATATCTTTTGACAGCCTTACTTTGGGTTAATTTAGGTAAAGGTCTTACAGATGTGTATCTTGTTTAATGTTTCCTTTAGATTTTAAAAAAGAAGACCTAGGATTTTATTATTCCTGTGTAATATTTAATAGTATATAAATGAAAGGTCACCAATTCTCAATGGCGGTTCTTAGGTAATAACAAATCCAGATAATGTTTTTCTATTTAAAAAGCACTTTTACACACATTGCCAACTTATGATTACTTTGTTTTCATTATGTCAAATAGTGTTACCTACTCAATACTTGATCTGCAAGATTATAATTTCTTCTGAATTAGGCCAAATGATTAATAAAGAGGAATAATATTTATATTTACAACATACATTAAAATTGGTTTGAAATGCCGGCCATGGTTGTTTTAAAATTTTTCTTTTAAAGAAGAGAGAAATGTAAGAGAAGGGGCTTTTGGAAAAAGGAAAGAGAAAGCCCAAGAGAGACTTAAAGTGGCTTAATCAAAATAGCTTTGTTCTCAGAAATAAAATAGATAGGTCATGAGGCAGTTCCATTTTTAATGTTTTGAAGAAACTCCATACTGTTTTCCACAGTGGCTGCATCAATCTGCATCCCCAGTTCATTAGGGTTCTCTTTTCTTCACATGCTCGCCAACTGTTGTTCTTGATTTAACAATGACGGCCATTCTGACAGGTGTGAGATGATATCTCATTGGGGTTTTAATTTGCATTTCTCTGATGACTAGTGATGTTGAGCATCTTCTTTTATGTCTGTAGGCCATCTGTATGTACTCTTTGGAGAAGTATCTATTAAGTTCCTCAGCCCATTTTTAAAATTGGGTTGTTTGTTTTTTTGGTGTTGAGTTTACAAGTTATTTTAAAATTTGGATATTAACCCCTTATCAGATGTATTATTGGCAAATATGTTCTCCCATTCAGTGGGTTATTTTTTATTTTGTTGAAAGTTCCCTTTGCTGTGCAAAGACTTTTTAGTTTGATGTAGTCCCAGTTGTTTATTTTTTCTTTTGTTTTCCTTGCCCAAGTAGATATATCAGAAAAAATATTGCTATGAGCAATTTCTGAGATTTCTTCTAGGATTTTTATGGTTTCAAGTTTTACATTTAAGTCTTTAATCCATTTTGAGTTTATTCTTGTATATCATATAAAAAGGTGGTCTGATTTTTTTTTTTTTTTGCATATATCTGTCCAATTTTCCCAGCACCATTTATTGACTAGACTGTCTTTACCCCCTTACATGTTCTTGCCTCCTTTGTCAATATTAATTTGACCATTGAGTCGTGGGTTTATTTCTGCGTGCTCTATTCTGTTCCATTAATCTTTATGCCTGCTTTTATGCCAGTAGCATGCTCTTTTGATTACTATGGTCTTATAGTCAAGTTTGATATCAGGTAGCATGATTTCTTCAACCTTTTTTTTTTTTTTTTTTTTAAATTTCTCAAGCTTGCTGTGGCTATTTGGGATCTTTTGTGGCTTCACATAAATTTTGGGAATATTTGTTCTAGTTCTGTGAAATACACCATTGGTATCTTGATAAGAATTGCATTGAATCTATAGATTGCTTTGAGTCATATGCATACATATTAATTATGTTAATTCTTCCTATCCACTTCTGGGAATATATCCAAATAAATATGAAACACTGAGTTGAAAGACTATATGGATCCCTATATTTATTGCAGCATTATATACAATTGTCACGATTAGGAAGCAACCCAAGTGCCCATCAGCAGTTGAGTTTCTAAAAAGGCTATGGCACATTTACTCAATGGAATACTACTTAGCTGTTAAAAAGAAGAACATTTTACCTTTTGCAACAGGATGGATGGACCTAGAGAGTATTATGTAAATAAAATAAGCCAGTCAGGGAAACACAAATATCATGATTTCACTTGTATGTGCAAAATAAGCCAACAAATAAAATAGAAATGGAATCATAGATACAAAGAACAGACCAAGAGTTGTCAGGGGAGAGGAGCTGAGGGGCTGAGTGAAAAAAACAAAGGGACTAAGCAAAAACAAAACAAAACAACTCATAGACACAGGCAGCAGTATGGTGATTACCAGAGGGAAATGGGGAGGGAGGAGGCAGAAGAGGATAAAGGAGGGGTAAATGGTGACAGAAGGAGACTTGACTTTGGGTGGTGAACACACAATACAATGGATAATATATCACAGAATTGTATACCAGAAATCTATATTATTTTACTAACCAATGTCACCACAATAAACTCAATAAAAAAAATTTAAAACTAGATTTGTTCTCAACTCTACTTTGAGTTGACATTTTCCTTAATGGAATACCTGAATGGAATTGACTAGACTCCATAATGGAAAATAGTGGTCACTTGATTGGAAGGAAAGACAGAGAAAGCCTCAATGTAGTGGTTTTAGCTTGGGTGTGACATAGTTAGAGGGTTTTGATTACCAGCAATTTCCATGTACATGCTTTTGGAATCTCCTTTGAAAAATTAGGTAGTTTTCAGGTTAATGGCCAGCAAAGATGAGTGAATTCAGTATGGTCTATTTGAATAAATGACTTACAGGGATTTGTTATGTTGTTTTATTGTAAGGCCACTGTATTTAAAAAGTCTGGTACTGGCATAGGAATAGACATGTAGAACAATGGAATAGAATAGAGAGTCCAGAAATAAACCCAGGTCTCTATGGTCAATTAACATTCAACAAAGGAAGCAGGAGCATAAAATGGAGTAAAAACAGCCTCTTCAATAAATGGTGTTGGGAGATCTGGACAGGAACTATTCACCAGAGTAAACTCAAGATGGATGAAAGACTTAAATGTAAGCTGGGACATCATAAAAGTCTTAGAGAAAAACATAGGCAATAAAATTTCAGATATCCCGCACAGCAATATGTTTGCTGATATATCTCCTATGGCAAAGGAAATAAAGAAAAGAATAAACAAATGGGACTACATCAAACTAAAAAGTTTATGCTCAGCTAACAAAGACATCATCACAATGAAAAGGGATCCAACTGTATAGGAAAATATATTTGCCAATATACCTCAGACAGGATTTGAGCCCCAAAATATATAAAGAAGTCATAGGACTCAATGCCAGGAAGACAGGCAACCCAATTTAAAAAATGGGCAAAGGACATGAACAGACACTTCTCTAAGGACATACAGAGGGCCCATAGGCATATGAAAGGATGCTCAATACCACTAGCCATCACAGACCTGTCAGAATGGCTATCATGAATAATATAACAAACAAGAAGTGCTGGTGAGGACGTGGGAAAAAGGGAGCCCTGGTGTACTGTTTGTGGGAATGCAGACTGGTGCAGCCACCATGGAAAACAGAATGGAATTTTTAAAAAACTGAAAATGGAACTGTCTTTTGATCCAGTGATTTCACTGATGGGATTACACCCTAAGAATCCTAAAACACCAATTCAAAAGAACCCTAAGAATCCTAAAACACCAATTCAAAAGAACTTATGCACCCTAGTGATTATAGCAGTATTATTTACAATAGCCAAGTGTTGGGAACAGCCTAAGTGCTCAACAGTAAATGAATGGATCAAAAACTGGTACATTTACATAATGGAAGGTTACGTAGCAGAAAGAAAGAAGGAACTCCTACCCTTTGCATGGATGGAACTGGAGAGTATTATGCTAAGTGAAATAAGCCAGGTGGTGAAAGTCAAATACCATATGATCTCACTTATAATAGGAACCTCATAACAAAACAAATAAATAAGCAAAACAGAACTAGAGACATGGAAACAAGGAACAGACTGACAGTGACCAGAGGGGTCGGGGGAGAGGGAGAAAGGAGTGGAAGAAGATTAAATGTCTAGTCAGGGAACATGTATAAAGGACCCATGAACAGGGGACAACAGGGTGGGGATTGACAGTGAGGGAAGGGGCAGGGCAGTGTAGAGTAAGGGGAGAAATCAGGACAAGTGTAAAAGAACAACAGTAAAAATATTATAGCAAGGCTCTGCTGGAGTAACAAGTGGTGGTTTTGGTAAACAGAAGGGACTTGTTCCTATGATCTCCTAATATTCTAATCTATGCTCTTTAGGGTGAAAATATCTCTAGGAGTTTTTTTAGAACTAAACCATTCCTCACAATGACCAGATATCCCTTTTGGATATAGCCAAGTCTTGAATTTGCTGGAGCAAATGGGACTGATTTGATATATAAGAACCAATTCTGGGCCCTGCCCAGACTGTTCTATCTACTGAAAATTCTAGGACAAGTACAAAAATCACCAGGCATTTCTATATTGTAAAACACTCTCACAAAGAGAAAATAATGGGACAACACAGTAAAAAACATGCAAAAGTATAATTTTTTAAAATGTAAAGAGTATCTACTGTTCCTATATTCAACGAATATCATTGCTATTTTTTGGAACTCCTCAATACAATTACCAAGTCATTTTAGATTTCTTTTTATCTTCATGTAGATTGTTTCACATGTAAAAAAGTAAAGTCCCAAAAGGAAAAAGATCACAGACAAGTACCGGGGTTCTCTCTCTACCTCAGTAGAGAGAGAACAGTCTTTAAAGTTTTTCTTTCTAAGAAGTTCAAATCATGAACTTTATTCAGAAGGATGATATAAAGTGTTATAGTAAGATATTGTTATATTGTTGGTTAGCTTTTAACATCCTTTTGAATGTTTCCATAAAGAGTGACATTTGAAGGGTAAAAATCCATTTCTATATACTGAAGACAAGCAGCAGAGGTCAGTTGTAAAGGTGAGGAACAAGGTGTGCCTTACTTTCTGGCACTGGCAATTTTGAAGGGTAGCTATGAAACTTAAATGAGAAGGTAACATATAAAACATTTAGAAGAGCACCTGGTACAGAGTAAATGCTCAGTAAATGTTATCATCATCATCAAGCACATCATCATCATCAACTTTGGCTAGAATCAGAAAATTAATTTTTTAAGTTCTCAGGCAATACCCCACCCCAAATTTCTCCCTTACTATTTCTCTTACCACCTGGAATTACAAAATTACATATTCATCTCCTTTAGAGTTTTAAAGGTTTTGTGTCATCCAAAGTCCTGACTTAAAATGTACCTAGCTCTGAAAGAGGAATTACCTTAATACACTCTACTATTTTATGACTGCAAGGGACTTTATTTAAAAATGCATTGAGGATGTAGTACTGGCACATGGATGGCCACACTGAGTGAGTGGGAATAAAGGAAGAAAATGAACATTTAGTGAGCATTCATTGGGACCATGTGAAAGTTCTTTCACAAATTTTAATTCTCTTTATCCTTATGACTCTAAAAGCAAATGACTGAGCCAGAACTTGCAGCCCACGTTACTTTACAGATTTGATTAATGTATTAGACTTACTTTTTATTGTGAGCCAATCATGTCAAGCACTCCACTAAACAAGTCTACATATACATATTGACTTGCATGGGCAGCTTACCACCTAATTAAGTTGTCTCCAGATGGAAGAAAATGAAAGTTGAACAGGAAATAGACTTCTGTTTATACAGGTAAATCCAGAGTGGAGAAAAACCTTTTTGGGAAGAAAATCTCAGGAAGAGGCACCCATAGACTTTTTGCTCTGGAAAAATGATGAAGTAGATGTATTTTTGCCATCTTCCATTCTTTTTTTTTTTTTTTTTAATGCCTAGTGCACTAGCATCCTCAATGCAGTTATTAATAAAGTCTCAGTATGTATAACACTCTGATAAGCAAAGTCTTAAATGGAAAAGAAACGGTTAATTTGGTAACTTTACCAGAATTCTGGAAATCCATGAAGTAGCAGCATAAGTGGTTTGCCTCTTTCTCCAGCAGCAACGTAATGAAATCTTAACCCTGAATCCTGCAGTAGCAAGCAGAGGGCATAACATTTTAGTAATGATTTGTATTGATTGTAAAGCAGTAAATTAGTATTTCCATTTTATTAAAAACTCACTTGAATTATGTTTAATAATGAGAAATAAAATAAATATTAATTTTCAAAAAGGAAAAACTTCAGGATTTATCAACAGGGTAAACTGACAAATTTACTCTTGTTAACATTTTCTTTATAGGACCTTCCTGTCTTCTTCTTACAAGGTCAACTTATATATTATGAGCTTCTGAAACAATGCCACAATCTGTGACTTTCATCTTACTGCTAGGTCACATTTCATCTCATTCAAATTCTACAGGACATGTAAGTAATTCTGCTCTGAATTTATATTCCTGCCATATTTACCTCCTAGTCACATACTTTCCCTAGCATGTCTGTCAAGAGCTGTGCCATGAGTTATATAATTCACACCTTCTTTTCATATTTTTAGTTCTCTCCTTCCCACATTATTTTAAGTTGAGTTGCATATACAGTTCCCTTTACTGCCTTCTCCTCACATCAGGTCAATGTATTTGTAACTGCAGAATGCTCTGAGTGCTCAAGACTTCACTCTGCATGCGAGAGGCAAGACTGCCCAAGGAAAATAAAAGGCATGGGGATGAGAATGAGGAATACAGCAGACCCAGAACCAATGGAAGAGAAGAAAGTGGTGGAAGAAAGCAAGAAAGAGAAACAAAAACTCAGAAAAAAATGAGGAAAGATACCAAGAACCAGTCGATACTACCCAAAGCAATCAATAGATTCAATGCAATCCCAACTAAAATACCAATGACATATTCCACAGATCTAGAAAAAGTACTTCAAAAATTTATATGGAGCCAAAAACAACCACAAATAGCCACAGAAATATTGAGAAAGAAGAACAAAGTAGGAGGAATCACAATACCAGATATCAAACTATACTGCAAGTCCACTGTAATCAAAATAGTCTGGTACTAGCATAAGAATAGGCATATAGATCAATGGAACAGAATAAAGTCCAGAAATAAACCCAGGACTCTACAGTCAACTAATATTCGACAAAGGGGGAAGAAACATAAAATGGAGGGCAAATAGTCTCTTCAACAAGTGGTGTTGGGAGAACTGGACAGGGACATGCAAAAAAAAAAAAAAAAAAAAAAAAAAAAAAAACAAAAAAAAAAAAAAAAAAAAAAAAAAAAAAAAAAAAAAAAAAAAAAAAAAAAAAAAAAAAAAAAAAAAAAAAAAAAAAAAAAAAAAGCTAGACCACCAACTGACACCATACACCAGAATAAAGTCAAGATAGATAAAAGACTTCAATATAAGCCATGACACCATAAAAGTCCTAGAGGAAAACATAGGAGGTAAAATTTCAGATATCCCACACAGCAATATTTTCACCAATACTTCTCCAAGGGCAAAGGAAATGAAAAAACAAATGAAAAAATGGGACTACATCAAACTGAAAATTTTCTCCTCAACTTAAGAAAACATCAGCAAAATTAAAAGGGAACCAACTGTATGGGAAAACATATTTGCCAATGATACCGCAGACAAGGGTTTGATATCCAAAATATATAAAGAAGTTATAAGACTCAACACCAGGGAAACAGACAACCCAATTAAAAACAGGCAAAAGACCTGAACAGACACTTCTCTGAGGAGGAAATACAAAGGGCCCAGAGGCATATGAAAAAATGTTCAACATCACTAGCCATCAGAGAGACGCCAAATTAAAACAACAATGAGATACCATTTCACACATGTCAGAATGGCCATCATCAACAGATCAACAAACAAGTTCTGGCAAGAATGTGGAGAAAAGGGAAACCTGGTGCCTTGTTGGTGGGAATGGAGACTGGTGTAGTCACTATGGAAAACAGAATGGAATTTCCTCCAAAAACTGAAAATGGAATTGCCTTTTGACCCAGCAATTCCATGGCTAGGATTATAACTGAAGAACCCTGAAATACCAACTCAGAAGAACCTACGCACCCCCATGTTCATAGCGGCACTATTTACACTAGCCAAGTGCTGGAAAAAGCCTAAGTGCCCATTAGTGGATGATTGGATCAAAAACTGGTACATTTACACAATGGAACACTACACAGCAGAAAAACGAAGAAACTCCTACCTTTTGTGACAACATGGATGGAACTGGAGAGTATTACGCTTGATGAAATAAGCCAGTCAGTGAAAGACAAATACCATATGATCCCACCCATTACAGGAGACTAATGAACAAAACAAACAAGCAAGCAAAACAGAACCAGAGACATGGAAACAAGGAACAGCCTTTCAATGTGCAGAGGGGAGAGGAGAGGGGGAGAAAGAGGCAAAGAGGGGGAACAGTTTAGTCAAGGAACTAGCATGGATGACTCATGAACATGGACAACATGTGGGATTGACTGTGGGAGGGGGGATAGGGAGGGCGGGAAAGGGGAGAGCAGTCGGGGGAAAAATGGGGTAAGTGTCATATGACAACAATAAAATAAAACTTAATTTAAAAAAGAAAGAAAGAAAGAAACCAAGAACGGAAAGTTGAGCATGGACATTGGGTTTTATATTAGGTTACACAAGCAACTGAGTTTTCAGGTGTGAAGAAATCTAATCCATTCCTTTTTGCAGATTTAGAGACTGAGGCCCAAAGATGTCAACACAGATCATGAAGTTGGTTGGAGCAGGTCTGTGACTAAAACCCCCAGTAAGTCTTACCTCCCCCCCCCCAAGGACAATGTTCTGTCCACTCCTCTGTGTCTCTGGGGAAATTCTTCAGGTGACTAAAGGCCTTACGGGGAATTCCAGATGATTTTTTACACTGCTTTTTCTCCTCACATTGGATGAAAGTAATAAATTTGACTTTGCCTTCAACTACAGAATGCCTTCCTAGTTCAATAATTTCTTTTCTTAGTGTTAAGTCTTAGAAGTTAAAATACTGCGGACACTTAATTGGATTTAGTGAACATATTCCTTTATTGCACTTGCTATGTGCAAGGCACTGGACCTTGTTGTTGTTTCACAAATAGAAACTCACTTAATTCTCGTATCAATCCTAGGCTGAATAAAGATAAGAAAAGCTTACTCTTTGGTCCTCTGAACTCCAGTTGCTGGGAAATCTAACTCCTAATAGGATCCCCCACTTGGTGACACCTAAATGTCTCCTCCGGTGAGGCTAGTTTCAAAAGTCCTGTGAAGCTCTGGCTGGTAGCACAGTGGGTAAGGCGCCGGCCTGCGAACCCAAAGGTCACAGGTTCAATTCCCCAGCCAGGGCACATGACAAGGTTGCAAACCAGGTCTCCAGTCAGGTCTGTGGCTGGATGCAAGTGAAAAGCAACCATACATTGATGTCTCTCTCCCTCTCTGCCTCTCTCCCTTTCCCTCTTTCTAAAAATAATGAAATAAAATCTTAAAAAAAAAAAAAAAAAAAAAGGCCTGTGAGGCAAACTGCCGGTCTGCATCACAAAGGGCACCACCTGGAGCCTCAGGGAATAAGAATATTCCCGGGCAGGGAGAAGGCTTGAAACAAGCATGGACAATTAAAGAGTTTGCTTGCATGCTTGACATTTACTTTTTATTCCATTCCTTCGGTCTCTAACTTCATAAATCTGCTTCCTTCTCCACAAATACACACATTTATTTATGACTTCATGCTGCTAAGGTCATCTGAATGCTCCATTCTGCTGACCTGAATAAACTCCTGATTTTCGGCGACTTGCTCTCTTTATTCTTCAATCTCTATAATGTAGACAAGGACAAGCTGCCGAGACAGTCGGACGCCACCAGGAACAACTCCCTACAGCCGATCTGAGCTCTAAAGGGCAAAAAAGGTGATGGGAGACTGCTTGCCCTTACATTAGGAATGAGAGCAAATTATACTGGATTGTGGTGGCGGATAGGATACTAATATATTAGGGCCCTGATTACAGAAACTCCACTAGCCTAATTTCTCTTTCGTCTCTTTCTTTCTCTCTCTCTGCACCCCACCCCTTCCTTCTTCTCTTAGCCCACCTCCCCACCCCCCACGAAACAGGGAAGGTAAACACACAAACACTCGCGACCTCTCTCCGGCCACATCACCCCCTCTTGCCACCCCTTGACATCTTGGTCGTCGCTCCCGCGAGCCCTACGAGCCCGACACACTAGGGAACCCTGGGCTGGGCGGCCAGGAAGGAGCAGCCCCGCGCCCTGTGCTCTCACTGCCCTCACGCTCCCTCCGGACTCGGCGGAGCCCGCGCCGGCCTTCACCTTGATCCTCACGTAGCAGTGGGTACCCAAGGAGGGGTCGTTCAAGCACGCTGGAGGGTGCTCCCGGGCGACTCGCCGGAAGGTCTGCGTGGGTCCCTTGCCGATGATCCACAAAAGTTTGAGGAGGGAGATGGAGGCGCAGAGCCCGCAGTAGCAGTAGACCAGGGACCAGAAGAGCAGGGAGCGGATGGTGATCACCAGGCGCGGCAGGTAATCCCGGAGCCTCGCCATGGGGCGGCGGCGGCGGGGCCCTAGCGCGTCTCAGACTCCGGAGTGAGGCAGCGAGCGTCGCGGGGCGTCTGGCCTGCCCGCTCGGGTTCGTCCGTGGTCCCCGGCCCCTCGCACAGCCCCCGCGCCCCTCTGGTGGCGCGCCGGGCCAGCGAGCAGAGTCGCAGCCTCCGTACCTGCACTCAGCCCGCGCGCTCTGAAGCTGCGGCGCCCTAGTTTGGAGAGCCGCCCAGCGCTGCGAGGTCCGCCCAGGACTAGGCAAGGGTGAAGACCCCGCCTTCCTCCGCAAGATGAAATCCCTTTTGCGAATTGCTAAACTGTGGAGAAATGAAAGCGATCCTCTCAAACCATCCCAGTTACCGCGGAGGGAAGCGCCACTCCTGTCTTGACCAGTATTCAGATCCTCTCGTTGCCTAATTGCGTTAGAATCGTAAAATGATGGGGCTCGCGATGGGGGGGGGGGGGGGGGGGGGGGGGGGGGGGGGGGGGGGGGGGGGGTGTAGAGTAGGGGTGACTGGTTTTCATACAACGCAACAGACAATATGATTTTATTCCTAACACTCTTTTAAAAGTGTTGCTATTCTCCACCTAGTTCTTTCGGGCTTATTGTATATAGTCAAGTCTGAAAGCCTCTGGTCTGTTTTCTGTCCGTGTAAATTTTCCTTTTACGAGAATGTTGTATAAATGGAATCCTATAATATGCAATCTTTTGTTTTTGGCTATTTAGCATAATGCTCTGAAATTTAACTGTGCTGTTACATGTATTGTTCTTTTTTTTTAATTGCTCATTGTTTCATTTAATGGATGTACCATATTGTTTATCCGTTCCCCACTTAAGGGACAGTTGAGTTTGTTCAAGTTTTGGTGGTTATGAATAGGGCCTCTATAAACACTCATGTAGCCCTGGCTGGTAGCACAGTGGATAAGGTGCCGGTCTGCGAACCCAAAAGTGGCAGGTTCGATTCCCCAGCCAGGGCACATAACAAGGTTGCAAACCAGGTCTTCAGTCAGGCAGGTCTGTGGCTGGAGGCAGGTGAAAAGCAACCATACACTGATGTCTCTCTCCCTCTCTGCCTCTCTCCCTTCCCCTCCTTCTAAAAATAATGAAATAAAATTAAAAAAAAATTCATGTAAAGGTGGGTGTGTGTATACCTAAGTTTTCATTTCATGTAAGTAAATACTTAGAAATGAGATTGCTGGGTCAAATGGCAAGTCTGAATTAAACTTTATGAGAAACTGGCTGTTTTCCAAAGTGGCTGTACAATTTTGAGCCATGTGTGAGAGCTACGGTTAGGTTATATTCTTGCAAGCACTTGGGACTGTCAAAGAAATCTTTTTAATTTTTGCCATTCTTAGAATTATGCGGTGCTATCATTGAAATTTAAATTTGCATTTCCGTAATGACTGATGTTGAACATCTTGATGTACTTATGTGCCACTCAGATATATTCTTCTTTGACCGCTTTTACTTGTTACTGGTGGTAGGAAGTGCAGATGACAGAGGGGCACTCTGCTGTCCTAAGTCCGAGTCACAGGCAGGCAGTATGTTCTTGGATATCTTTCCCTGCCCCCAGTGACAAGATATATCTCTGATGGTCTGCACCCATGATGTGTTTCCTGCCCTTCTCCCAGGATTAGAAAGCTCAGTATTTCTATTTCCTTCCCCGAGCTGCAGGAGGTCTTCATCAGTGTCCTAAAGGTGATAAGGTTTACTGTTCTTGCCCCTTGATGTTTATTTGTATTCTTTGAGCAGATAGGGGAAAATGAGGATGGGGGGCAGGAGGCACTTTTTGCTTTTCTTATGTCTGCTGCTAATCTCCCTCAGGCCTGCATCAGGAGGATGGCTGTCTCAGAACCCTCATCCTGTACCCCAAATCTTTCTTGTAAAGTTACTGATGAGGTCTGTGGAGAAGATGTTGTTGTGAATTTCTCTTGTGCTCCCAGGGATTCTGTATTCTCAAGCTAGCCCATACCCAGCCTTTAGAAATTTGGTACAACTTTTAGATGACATTTTTGTTATCAAATTGTATAGCATTTGGTAGTATCTGCTTCAGTAAGCCAGTACTTATGTCCTGTTTCTTCCACTTTGATGTGTTTGTCTTTTCTTAGATTTCAGGTTATTTGGTTACCTTGCAATCTCATCCCTCAGATTATTATTATTATTTTTTTTTTTAAAGAATTTTTTATTTCATCATCTTTAGAAAGAGGGGGAAGGGAGAGGTAGAGAGGGTTAGCAATGTATGGTTGCTTTTCACCTGCCTCCAGCCACAGACCTGACTGGAGACCTGGTTTGCAACCTTGTTATGTGCCCTGGCTGGGGAATCGAACCTGCGACTTTTGGGTTCGCAGGCCGGCACCTTAACCACTGTGCTACCAGCCAGGGCCTCCTCAGATTATTTTAAGAGAAGTGGCTTTAGAGATTTTCGTGCTTTTAAATTCGTTGTAATAATGGGAGAAATGCTCTTTTCAGCTTTCTAGATTCCCAACTGGAAGCCTGAATTTCCTAAGTTTTCAAAATTGAGATATGAAGGTGTGGGCAAAAGTATGTTTATAGTTGTTCATATGGAAAGTAATACAATAATGCCATCCCAATAAATTCAATAAAATTATACATAGTGGAAAAATGAAATAATACAATAATACATAATACCTGCTCACAATCATAAACCTACTTTGGCTCACTACTATAATTGACATATAACATTGCATTTGTTTTAGGTAAATGATATAATGACTTGATATATGTATGTATTGTGAAATGATTACCACAGTAAGTTTTGAACTTAGTTTTGAGTATTACCTCTTTAAATAAAAATTTCTAAATGATAAGTTATAAATTTATATGCTATCATGAGAATAGAGGACCTGGGTACATTTTATCCAGTGTATTTACATTTTATTTATAATTTTATATATAACTTTGTGTATCCACCAACAAAGTAAGAATATAGAGCATTTTTTTTAAAAAAAAGGTTTTCTTTTTTTTCTTTTTTAATTTTATTGTTGTTGTATTACATCCATCCCCTTTTTGCTCCCCTCTGTCCCCAGGTTTTATTTTTATTTTTATAGAGAAGGGAAGGGAAGGAGGAAGAGAAGGAGAGAAACATCAATGTGTGGTTGCCTTTTGTGTGCTCCCAATTGGAAAGCTGGCCCTCAACCCAGGCATGTGCCCTGACTGGAAATTGAACCAGTGATGTTTGGTTCCCAAGCCAACATTCAATCCACTGAACCACACCAGCCAGTGCAGAACATTTCTATAATCACAAGGATTCCTCCCATTGCCATTTTATAATCACACATACACTGTGTCCCTAAATTCTGGCAATCACTAATCTATTGTTTCCAAATTTTTGTCATTTCGATAATGCTAAATAAATGAAGTCATATAGTATATAATCTTCTGGGACCTTTTTTCATTTAGCATAATTCCCTAGAAATTCAAGTTATCTCATGTACCAATAGTTCATTCCTTTTTACTGCTGAGTAATATTATATACTATATATATGCTACAATTTAACATTCACCAATTAACATCTGGATTGTTTTCCAATTTTGGCTGCTATGAACATTTGTATAAAGGTTTTTGTGTAAACCTAAGTTTTCATTTCTCTGGTCCAAGAGAACAATTGCTAGGTTATAGGGCTTTGAATGTTTTGTTTATAAGAAACTGCCAGCTAGTTTCTAGAGTGGCTGTATATTTTTATATTACCAACAGCAATGTATGAATGATCCAGTTTCTCTTCATCCTTGTCAGCATTTTGTGTTGTCACTATTTTTTTATTTCAACCTTTCTGATAAGTGTGCAATGTCATCTAATCGTGGTTTAAATTTACATGTCACTTATGGCTGATGGTAAACATCCTTTCACATTTGCGGCCTGTCTGGAAAAAGTCCAACCATTGTTAATATAACAAGAATGGTTTGCACAACAATTGATGTAACATTGATGTAAGGGGAGTGCACTTGAATGTGCATGCGTGAACAATGATGACTTCACTGTACTAGTCAGTGGGGGCTGTAGATGCCATTGAGTGAGGACGTGTACCATGTGGCCATCACATTCAAAATGACTGAGTAGAGCAATGAATCTGCATCAAATTTTGCATTAACCTTGACCATTCCTCCTCAAAAGCCATTCGGATGACTCAGAAGGCCAAAGATAAGGACAACTGGTGATTGGCAGCTTCATCATGACAATGCACTCATTCATGCATCATGTCTCATGCAGGTTTTTTTTTGCAAAATATCAAGTCACCCAGGTGACTCAGCCCCACTACAGCCCAGATTCGGCACCCCATGACTTATGGCTTTTTTCAAAGGTAAAATCACCTTTGAAAGGAAGGGACTTCAGACCATTGATGAGATTCAGGAAAATACGATGGGGCAGCTGATGGTGACTGGGGAAACTGTGTGAGGTACCAAGGTGCCCACTTTGAAGGGGACTGAGGCATCATTGTCCTATGCACAATGTTTATTTTATTCAATAAATGTCTATTTTTCATACCACATGAATGGATACTCTGGACAGACTTTGTATGTATTTGCTATATATACATATCTATCCTCTTTGGTCTTTTTTTTTTTTTTTTTTTTTGCCTCTTTTTAGTCAAATAGTTTTTTACTATTGAGTTTTGAGAGTTCTTTATGTGTTGTATATGCTATTTCTTTGTCAGATATGTAGTTTACCAACATTTTACTTCTAATTGTACCTTATCTTTTCACAAAGTTTTAACTTTGGTGAGAAATTCAGCAACTATCCCTCAAAGCTTAATTCAGAAACTGCTTAAACACTAATTACACAAAATACCACCTCCTGTGGTTAAATTCTAATCATTTACTTTGGAACTGGAAATAAGAATGACTTATAATGCTTCCATTATTTAACATTATTTGGGGAAGTTATTGCTAATGAAATAAAAATCACCAAAACAAAAAGTAGAGACAGTTTCCAATCTGTCTGATTCTGTTTTTCTTATTTTATTAATTGGCTAGAAGTTCTAGTACTATGTTGAATAAAAGTGGTAAGAGAGGACATCCTTGCCTTGTTTCCAAATATAGGGGGAAAGCATTGAATCTTTTCCCAATAGTAGAAGCTATAGATTTTTTGTAGATGTTCCTTGTCAAATTAATTCTCCTGTGTTTCTAATTTGCTGAGTTTTTTTTTTAATCATAAATGTGAGTTGGATTTTGTGAAATACTTTTTTGTGCCTTGATATAATCATGTGTTTTCCTTCTCTAGCTTGTTGATATGACTTATACTGATTTTCAAATTTGAACCAGTCATGCAAACCTGGAATAATTACACTTAGTTATGGTGTATATTTTTGTGGTATTTTGTTCTAAGATTCTAAGATTTTTTTGTGTCTAAGTTCATTAGAGGTAGTGGTTTGTAGCTTTTTTTGTTTTTGGTACAGTTTTTTATTTAGTACCAGCATTATACTGGCCTTGTAAAATGAGTTAGAAAGTGTTCCCTCGCCTTGGCTGGTGGCACAGTGGGTAAGGTGCCTGCCTGTGAACCCAAAGGTTGCAGGTTCGATTCCCCAGCCAGGGCACATAACCAGGTTGTAAGCCAGGTCTCCAGTCAGATCTGTGGCTGGAGTCAGGTGAAAGGCAACCATACATTGATCTCTCTCTCCCTCTCTACCTCTCTCCCTTCCCCTCTTTCTAGAAATAATGAAATAAAATCTTAAAAAAAAAAAAGTGTTCCCTCTTTGTGTTGATAAAATTTACAAAATTTAAATCTTTATCCTCTTTACAAAAATTACAGAATAGACTGATTTCTGGAATAGGCATTTTCCAGAATAGATTTTATGGAAGAGGTTGTGCTAAATTGGCATTTTTTCCTTAAATGTTTGGTATAATTTTCTGGTGAAACCATATAATGGTATGAGGCTATTCAGATTATTTCAGTCAAGTGAGTTTTGGGTAGTTTATAGGGTTTGAGGAACTGGTCTAGTTCTTCAAATTTATGAAATTTATAACCTTTTCCATGGTTATAAGGTCTTCAGTGATATTCACTATTTCATTGCTGCTGTGCTGTCTTATTGGTAGTCTTGTTAGGGGTTTTTAACTATTTTTTCTCCCCAAAGTTTTTTTTTTATTACTATTTTTTAAATCACTGACTTTTGTTTTCAATGGGTTTGCCCTTTTTCTAGGTTGAGTGAGAAACTATTACTGATTTAAGACCTATCCTTATTTCTAACACAAGTACTTAGCACTTATAAACATCTCTGTTAGTACTTTTAATAGTGTCCCACATATTTGATATGCTATGTTCATTTTCATTTCTATGTAGTTTTAAGAAATTCATTTTATTTTAACCCATTATTTCTAAGTGTAATATTTATGCATTTATAGAGATTTTCCTATTATCTATTATTGATTTCTAATCATACTATTATACTCAAAGGGCTCATCTATATAATTTCATTCTTTTAAATGTTTTAAATGTTTCATGACCCCAGATATGGTTTATTTTGGTGAATGCTAAAGACTAGTGGATAAAAATAAATGCAACACAATTTCTTCAGATCATTCTTCATATTGTATACGTACTGACCAATGAGTATAGTCTGAAAAATGCAGTTAGCAGTGAGTTGCATACAGCTTTTCCCTTTGCCACTCCCCCACCACAAAATAACACCATAAACTTAGAATCTAACCAACACACATTCTGACAAATGATTCAGACATGACAGTGTAATGAAACTACATGCCAACATTTTATACATTTTGAGAAAGCAAGCAGCCATAATGATTAAGAGATCAGCTTCAAAATTAACACATGCATGTTTAGTATTGGAAAAATTACAGTCTTCTCAAGTTTCTTCAAATGTCAAGGGAACAGTTATTTTCCCCTCTAGTAGCCATTATTCCGGTAACTCAATTCATTTCTATTTGGTGATAACTCCTTTTCTCTGACTGCTTGCAAAATCTTTGCTTATAGTATTGTGCAGGCCATGGGAAAATGTCATCGGCATGGATTTTTTAAAAATTCCTGCTTGGCATGCTGCATTTTTAGGGTAAAAAGATGCAATTTCCTTAATTTTTAAGACATCACTATTGTCAGCTCAAATGATGACCCTTCTTATTCTTTTTGTTGGTTCCAAGGACTCCAATTAGATAGTTAGATCTTTTCAATTTATCCTCTAGATCAGGGATTGACAAGATTTCTCAATAAGAGGTCAGATAGTAAATATTTTAGGCTTTGACGGCCAGTCTGTTATGCCTACTGAGTTCTTCCATCACAGCGACAAAGCAACTATAGACAATATGTACTTAAATAAGGAGCTATATCTGCATTCTAATACAACCCAAAACAGTCAAGCTAGTTTTGACCTATCGGCTATAGTTTGCCAGCACATTTTAGATTCCTTAATATCTCTTTTGTATTTTCCTCATTGTCTGTATTACATCCTGATATATTTATTTGAATATACTTTCTAGCTCACCAACTTTCTCTTTAGCTGTGTCTAATTGTTTTTAACCTATCCATTGAGGTTTTATTTCAACACTTTGTCTTTTTTTTTCCCAAATCTGTCCACCACCTTCCCAAGTTTTCTCTTTAAACATTTTACAAATACCTATTCTACAACAGTCCTCAACAGAAGGGTGATAAAGTATCAATTTCTATTTATTGTTGGGTTTTTCTTGCCTTAAAAAATCATTCTTGATCATGAGATAATTTCTTATAGCAATTCTCTTCTGTGTGTAGCTAGCCTGAGACCTGGTCAGCCTCTTGAAAACCATCTGTCAACTTTACCACCTCACCATTGGTCCATGGCACAATTAGCATAACCTGGTTCCTAGCACCTTACGTGTAAGAAGCCCCAGCATCCCAGCTGGTTACTGCTCTTCTCCCAACTAATTGTGAGTGGGCATTCTGAGAGAACACCTGCCTCTTTGACTTGCAGTGCTTCTAAAAATGGGTCCCATAAAGGATACATTTATAATACTAGAAACAAAATTTGTAGGTCTCTTAAATTTAATTCTAATCTAATCCCAATCAAAATTCTGTAATTTCACTCAAATTTTACAAATTAGGTAAGTGATTATATTAAAAAAAAACAACCCTTTGATCCATCTGGACTTTTAATGTAAAAATTAAAGAATACAAGGGCAAAACATCCAATGTTGGTGAGGATAATGGGAAAGTGGAACTTTTGAATTTTTAGGGATAGGACCTGCTGTATTGTTTTTTTTGGAATAGTTATCTTGCACCATCTATTATAATTAAAACTACATAGTCCCTTTGACTATAACTTCTGACCCAGCAGTCCCATTTTAGGTGTTACACTCTTTAGAAATTTAAACCACAAGTATGTAAGGCTATATAAGCATGATATTCACTTCAGCACTGTTGGTGGTGGGAAGACTGGCACTGACTGAATAAATATCGGATATTATATGAACTATGGTATAGCCATTCTAAGTAATGCTATGTAGCCTTTTACAAATAGACTAGTCCATATCTATCTAAAAGTTCAGATAGATAGATGTTCACGATGCATTAAGAAAAACCAGTTTTGAAACAGCATGTATATAAATGATTGTTTTGGTAAAAAAAAAGCCTCTCAAAACCTCTACATGTCCAACATGAATGAGCATATAAGCTTTAATTTGTCAATAACTGGGATGGGGGAAAGAAATTATTACAGTGTCTACATTTGTCTTTAAATCTTATCAAAAAGCTTTGCAATTTAAAAATGAGACATTACAAAATTTATAATTAGATATAATATTCATGTATAAATAACTAGCAACACAACTTTTGGACTGACAAATTGACCTCAATTGTTGATTTCTACACAATTATGTAGAATTAATAAATTTACAAGTGACAATTAGAGACATTTATAACAAAATGTTAATATACAGCTTACTTATATAAAGATAAAAAAGGAACATGAACTTCCATAGTTGACTATATTAAAAACTGCTGAATTGCATGTTGAAGGGTGAGTTGTGTCTTAACTTTAAAATTCCTATAAAGAAAAAAATTTTAGATCATAGATTGATGATGCAGGGGTGGGTACTGGTTGGAGATGTGAACACAATGGAGGCATAAAAGAACTGACTGCCTAGGGAGAATGAATGGACCATAGAAATGTAATGATTTCTGGACAAATATAAGACTAAGTTTATGCTTATGGACTTTGAGGCTGGTTATCATGGTCACATGTCTTTTTCTAACCACAATTAGGTTCATGAGTGCAGAACAGGCAGTCAGATTTAACAAGGATTTGAGTTTTGCCAAGTGACTGCAACAAGAAAATGGGGAGTAGAATTGAGTGTACGCAAGGGAATGATGATAAGTAATCATATACTACAAACTTTGAATAAGGATTGAAGTGAGGGCACGAAGGGAAGAGCTACCATGAGAAGGCACTAAGGTGTGATTGCTGGAGTCAAGGAAGTAAGCTAGAAAAAGATGGGGTAGTAGTGAGAGACTAGGGTGTTGAAATTGAGACTAAGGAAGTGTTTTATGTATTGGTAACGACAAAGGAGTAGCTAAAGCTGATATTAAGATCAACCTTAATAGCTGATCAAGAGATATGAGGTCAAGAGTTTCAGAAAAGTTTACAGTGACAGTGAAACAGATTAGAATCTTTAGGGAACAAGCGGTAAATCAGGATGGCAAATGACTATGGATGTATAGACTTGTAATCATGAAAAACATAAAACTGGGGTACTTAGGGAGGAGGGAGAATGGTCTGTAAGTGACACTCCTAAGTTAAGAAAAACCTGACACTAAAACATTCCCACATGATGCTGAGACAGATGGTCCAGGGACCATACCTCCAGAACTAAAGAAAAGAAGGAAGAAACAAGTAAAAAGCTTGATTGTATAGAAAATTGTTGATGGGGACAGAAAGAGGTATCCTCATTAAACCAGGCTTTACTTGAAGGCTACCAAATTACATGCAGTATTTCATGCATGCAGTTAACAAAAGTGAATTCCATTATAGGAATTAAGACAATCTTTTACTGAAAAATAATGCATCAGTTATAAACTGATATTTTTCTCTACTGAACTGACTTCAATAACCTGCCAAGTTTGTTGAGCCTCTCCAATGTGCCAGGCTCCTTACAGGCAAAGGTCCAAGTTGGTTAAATACTGTTAACCATATCATAGTTCTTCAAGGGCTGCTCCAAGTGTTTATATGAAAACCTCAAGAAAGCCATTATTCTTTAATAGAAAAGGATATGTTACTAAAGCTAAACTTTCCTTTTTAAGCTATAGACAAAGATAACTATTGATCAATTTATTAATTAAAGATAATTGAAAGATTATATGCAGTTGACAGAAGTAAATTATTATTTATTATTCTCATTCTTTCTCTTCAAAATGGAAAATTTCCTACATTTTGAAAGTATAACATAATCACTATTTTAAAAAAGAAACACAAAATGCTGAAAAGTGTAAAGAAACTGAAATAAAAACTTGTAATTCCATTAACTAGAGGTAGCCATTATGTATCTCTGATGTACCTTTCTTTCCTTCTTCCTTTTGTCTTCCCTGTGGAACTCTGCCATGGCTTCTCAGTCAAATTTGTCTTCTGGAAAGACTCCATGTTGGAATGCTTCTTCAAATTTAGTGGCTTAAAACAACAGAATCCAATTATCTCACAGTTCTGGAGGTCAGAAGTCCAAAATGACCCTTACTAGACTAAACTCAAGGTTTTGGCATGGCTGTACTCTTTCTGGAGAGGCTGTGAGAACATCTGTGTTCTTGCTTTTTTCCAGTTTCTAGAGGTTTCCTGCATCCCATACTTCCATCTTGAAAGCCAGCATTGGCCTGTCCAGTTTTTCTTATATTGAATCCCTCTGATCTGATGTATCTTTCTAATATATATATATATACACACACACACACACACACACACACACACACAAAGTTTATATATAGATATACTTCATCTATAGCTATATGAGCTTTTAGAAAAAGAACATAATGCACACTGTTAGTATATACATACTAATTTCTTGGTTAAATATAGGTATAGTTAAATAGGTATAACTACTAGTTTATACTGGCTGTGTTTCATTAAGGTATCACCATCATTTTAACCACTAGTTAATTGTGTTTATTAAATAGATAATAGTTTAAAGATGTTTCAAAAAGTATATCAATTACTTAAAAAATGAACTCAAGGAAACTTTACTCTTTCTCTCTATAATACATAAACACTTTTACTTTAGATGGTATCAGAATAGTGCCTGAATTGTGTTAGTCTTCAAGAATCCAAAATTTTAAAATGCATGGAGCTGATACACATGATTTATACATAATAGCAATTTGAGAAGGATAAAAGAAAAATATTTTACAGATTTTAATTTTAAAAACTCTCAAGATTTAAACATTCATTGCTTTCACATATGTTAAGAAATACTATATAAGTTCCTATAGAGACTTACATACATAATTAATATTTACTGTTATTTTTCCTCAAATTTTTCTTTCAAATCATAGGTAATGTTTTCTTTAAACTAAAGAAATACAAATTTTGAATATATAGTCAGCAGCAAATTATGTAATGTGACAATGAAAGAAAATAAGAATTATTTTTGGAGATTCTAAATATTTTTGAAAGCAGACAAATATTTGTTTTAAAAGTTAAAACTCAATATGAACTATTTTGATACACCTTCATATATGCATTTTTAAACAAGGAGGGACTATTCTTTTTCATTGCTAAGAAAAGGCCTATAATTCATACAATTACTTATAAAATGAATAACATCTGGGATTTTATTCAATATTTAGGGAATCCAGTATTATAAAATTTCCTATAATTAACATTAAAAAAATGAACATATACCTATTAAGAAATGTTAAGTGCAAATTGTTTAATCATTTTAGAGCAGTCAAAATACAACATAAGATTGGTATCTTGGTGTCTGAGAGCAATCATTTTACCATATGCATTTTAATCTTTCATATCATTCATTTTAAGTTGATGGTTAATTTAAAAACTGAGTTTTAATCAAAGTTGTTTTCAAACATTGTCATAATGTCACTTTGAAGAGTCATATCAATGGTACCAGCCATCTATATAAAAGAAGAGAAATTTAAATGTTACTTTAAAACTTTATGCCTTCACTATATCCACATAAATATTATAAAACATTTGGAAGAGATTATACAATATGAATACAACTTATTTAACATGAGTTTGTATAGAATTTTAAATTTCTGTGTACATACTATATAATTTGTTGAAATACTGTTTATGTGATAAATAAAAAAATCAACCTAGTGCTACACACATTAAATTATTTCTGAATGAACCAATATGTTACCTATGTGAGAAAACTCTGTTAAAGCTATGGGCTTTCCTTGATTCTGTTACTTAATAATTATGTAAGTAATGTAAGGCAATGTATTTAACTATTTATTTTGTATGTAGATATTTATGAAGATCAAGCCAGACTCCATGTATAATACTCAGCACTATTTTTTTAAACTTTATTGTTGTTGTATTACATCCATCCCCTTTTTGCTCCCCTCTGACCCCCTCCCCACCCACCCATTCCCCCCAAAGTCAATCAGCACTATTTTTTAATTATATGATAAAGAGCCATTAAAAATATGCTAAAGCAAAGAATTAAGAATAAAGAATAGTAAGCTAAAGGCTAATTAAGACAAAGGACACAAATGCTTACTAATTTTGGAGCCTTGTCTAGATGCCCTGTGATGCAAGTTAAATATTCTTTGGCATTTGAAATTATACCAACTCTGAAAGTTCAAAAGAACTGTTTTATCAGTAAATTGTAACAGCCCAGAGTGGTAGGTAAAACCATCAATTTGCAACAAGAATCAGCCTTCTCATTGGCTGTATGGGAAAAGACTTAGAATTCTTCCTTATCTACCAAAAGGGTATTAAAAAATTACATGTTGATATCTGTATCATAGGGATACCAGAAGGAGAAGAGAAACAAGGAGTGGAAAACCTGTTCAAAAAATTAATGATAGAAAACTTCCCTAATTTGATGAGTGAAAATGTTACTCAAGTTCAGGAAGCACAGAGGGTCCCAATGAAGATGAACCCAAAACAGACCCACTCCAAGACACATCACAATTAAAATGGCAAATTTCAAAGACAATGAGAGAATCCTAAAGGCATCAAGAGAGAAATAGCCAATAACATATAAGGGGGCTCCAATAAGGTTATCAAATGACTTCTCAACAGAAACAATACAAGCCAGAAAGGAATAGCAAAAAATATTCCAAGTAATGAAAAACAAAGGCTTGCATTCAAGAATACTCTACCAGGCAAGGCTCTCGTTCAAAATGGAAGGTGAAATAAGGAGTTTCCTAGAAAAGGAAGGCTAAAAGAATACATCTCCACTAAACCAGCACTGCAAGGGATGCTAAAGGGTCTGCTTTAAAAAGATGAAGAAACAGAGAGAGACAAAGAGGAACACAGGTACAAAGGGGGAAAATGGCAATGAATAAGTATCTATTAATAGTAACCTTAAATGTAAACGAATTAAATGCACCAATCAAAAGACATAGGGTAGCTGAATGGATAAGAAAACATGACCCACATATATGCTGTCTACAAGAGACCCACCTAAGAATAAAAGATTGACACAGACTGAAAGTGAAAGGATGGAAAAATGTATATCAAGCAAATGGGCATGAAAAAAAAGGCTGGGGCAGCAATACTTATTTCAGACAAAATAGATTTCACAATGAAGGCCATAAAAAGAGACAAAGAAGGACATTTCATAATACTTAGGGAAACAGTCCAGCAGAGAGATATAACCCTTATAAACACATATGCACCCAACAAAGGAGCACCCAAATATATAAGGAAAATCTTGAGGGACTTCAAAAAGGATATCGACAGAAACACTCTAATAGTAGGGGATTTTAATACCTTACTATCAACAATGGACAGATCTTCCTAGCAAAAAGACACCAAGGATATTGTGGCATTGAACAACACTCTAGAGGAAATGGACTTAACTGATATATACAGAACTTTTCACCTGAAAGAAGCAAAGTACACATTATTTTCAAATGCACATGTAACTTTATCAAAAATAGACCACATGGTAGGACACAAGACAAATCTCCACAAATACAAGAAATTAGAAATCTAGAAATCGTACCAAGCATCTTCTCAGACCACAATGGTTTGATACTATAAACCACAAGGGAAAAAAACCAAAATCATTCTAATTCAATGAGACTGAATGACATGCTATTAAGGAATGAATGTGTAAACAATGAAATCAAAGAAGAAATAAAAAAGTTTCTGGAAACAAATGACAATGAATACACAACAGCCCAAAACTGATGGCACAGAGCAAAGGCAGTCCTCAGAGGGAAATTCTCATCAATACAGGCCTACCTAAAAAGGTTAGAAGAAGCTTATACAAACAGCCTAACCATAAAGCTGCAATAACTAGAGGAGCAACAACAAACAAAACCCAGAGCAAGTAGAAAGAAGGAAATAATCAAGATCAGAGCAGAATTAAATGACTTAAGAAACTAAAACTATAATTCAAAGAATCAATAAGCCCAGGAGTTAGTTTTTGGAAAAAATAAACAAAATTGACAAGCCTTTAACCAGACTCATCAAGAAAAACAGGACCCAAATAAATAAATCAGAAACAGAGGAGAAAACACATCTGATACAAAGGGTTGCAAAAAATTACTACAAACAACTATATAACAAGAAATTTGACAACCTGGGTGAAATGGACAAATTTCTGGAAACGTATAATCTACCAAAACTGAATCAAGAAAAAGCAGAAAGCCTAACTAGACTGATCACAACTAGTGAAATTGAAGCAGTAATCAAAAAAACTCCTAATGCACAAGAGCCCTGGACCAGATGGCTACACAGGTGAATTTTACCAAACATTTAGAGAAGAGCTAATTCTATCCTTCTCAACCTATTCCAAAATATCCAAGAAGAGGGAAGACTACCAAACTCTTTCTATGAGGCCAATATTATTCTAATCCCAAAACCAGATCAAGATACAACTAAGAAAGAAAACTACAGGCCAATATCACTGATGGACATAGATGCTAAGATTCTCAATAAAATAATAGCCATCCAGAGATACAGCAATACATTAAAAGATCATATACCATGACCAAATGGGATTCACTCCAGGAATGCAAGGATGGTACAACATTCGCATATCAATAAACATAATACACCACATAAACAAAATGAAAGACAAAAACTATATGATCTTATCAACAGATGCTGGAAAAGCATTTGCTAAAGTACAGCAACCTTTTAGGGAAAAGAGAAAACAAAACACAAATGCTTAGCAAAATGGGAATGGGAATAGAGAGAGCATACCTAAACATAATAAAGGCCATTTACGAGAAACCTGCGGCCAACATCATACTCAATGGGCAAAAACTAAAAGCTTTCCCCCTAAGATCAGTAACAAGACAAGGGTCCACTCTCCACTTCTGTTCAACATTGTTTTGGAAGTTCTAGTCATAGCTATAGGAAAAGGAAAAGGAATCAAAGGTATGCGAATTGGAAAGGAGAAAGTAAACTGTCATAATTTGCAGATGGCATGATAGTGTATATACAAAACTTGATAGACTCCACCAAAAACCTACTAGACCTAATAAGCAAATTTAGCAAAACTGCTGTATATAAAGTCAATATTCAGAAATCAAAGGCATTTTTGTAAACCAATAAAGAAACATCAGATAGAAGCTAGAAAACAAATCCCATTTACCATAGCAACAAGAAAAATAAAGCACTGAGGAATAAACTTAACCAAGGAGGTAAAAGACCTATACTCAGAAATTTAAAGAACACTGAAGAAAGAAATTAAGAAATATGAAAATAAATGGACGCATATGCCATGTTCATGGATGGGAAGAATTAACATCATTAAAATGTCCATACTACCAAAGCAATCTATAGCTTCAATGCAATCCCAATTAAAATACCAATGACATATTTCACAGATCTAGAAAAAATACTTCAAAAATGTATATGGAGCCAAAAACAACCACAAATAGCCACAGAAATCTTGAGAAAGTACATAGCAGGAGGAATCACAATGCTAAATATCAAATTATACTACAAGGCCACTATAATCAAAACATACTGATACTGGCCCAAGAATAGACACATAGATCAATGGAACAGAATAGAGATCCAGAAATAAACCCAGGACTCTAGGGTCAACTAATATTCAACAAAGCGGGAAGGAGCATAAAGTGGAGGGAAATAACCTCTTCAACAAGCGGTGTTAGCAGAACTGAACAGAGACATGAAAAAAAAAAAATAAAGCCAGACCACCAATTTACACCATAAACCAGAATAAATTCAAGACAAATAAAGGACTTCAACACATAAGTCATGTCACCATAAAAGTCCTAGAGGAAAACATAGGAAGTAAAATTTCAGATATCCCACACAGCAGTATTTTCACAAATACTTCTCCAAGGGCAAAGGAAATAAAGGAACAAATAAACAAATGGGACTACACCAAACTGAAAAGTTTCTGCTCAGCTAAAGAAAACATCAGCAAAATTAAAAGGGAACCAACTGTATGGGAAAGCATATTTACCAATGATACCTCAGACAAGGGTTTGATCTCCAAAATATATAAAGAACTCCAACACCAGGGAGATAGACAGCCCAATTAAAAAATGGGCAAAGGTGGGCCCTGCTTGGTGGCACATTGGATAAGGCACCGGCCTGCGAACCCAAAGGTTGATTTCGATTCCCAGCCAGGGCAACGTAACCAGGTTGCAAGCCAGGTCTCCAGCCAGGCCCATAGCTGGAAGCAGGTAAAAGGCAACCATACATTGATGTCTCTCTCCCTCTCTCCCTCTCTGCCTCTCTCTCTTCCCCTCTCTCTGAAAAATAATAAATAAAATCTTATAAAAAAAAAAAAAAAAGAAAAACACAACAAACTTTGGTACATTTATACAGTGGACTACTACACAGCAAGAGAAAAAAGGAACTCCTACCTTCTGTGACAACATGGATGGAACTGGAGAGCATTATGCTTGGTGAAATAAGCCAGTCAGTGAAAGACAAATACCATTTGATCTCACCCATTACAGGAGACTAATGAACAAAACAAACAAGCAAGCAAAACAGAACCAGAGGCATGGAAACAAGGAACAGACTTTCAATGTACAGAGGGAAGAGGAGAGGGGGAGAAAGAGGCAAAGAGGGGGAACAGTTTAGTCAAGAAGCTAGCATGGATGACTCATGGACATGGACAACATATGGGATTGACTGTGGGAGGGGGGATAGGAAGGGTGGGGCAGGGGAGCACAGTGGGGGAAAAATAGGATGAATGTAATACAACAACAATAAAAAAAGAAAAAAGAAAAAGAAAAGAAACAAGGAAAATGAATTTATCCAAAATGAAACTCAGAGGTGAACAAAGAATTTAAACATGAAAAGAGCATCCCTGAGCGATAGAAACTTCAAGTGGTTAAATAAGTAACTGAAGTCACTGAAAGGAAAAAAAGAAGAAACAAAAAAGTAAAAGAAATAATTCCGGCAAATTTTCCAAGCTTGATGAAAACCATAAACGTACACTTCCAAAATGATCAACAGAGGACAAGAAACATGAAGAAAACAATTGCTGAAAACAGTAATAAACAAATAGTTAAAAGTGGCCAAAAAAAAAAAAAAAGTGGCCAGCCAGAAGGTATGTTCTATACAGAGGAAACAAAGCAAGCAACACAGTGATGGAAAAGTAGTGACCAAAAAATTCAGAATTCTATATCCAGCAAAAACATATTTCAAAAACTGAAGGCAAGTTGGAAACATGTCCATACAAAACCCTGCACATCAGTGTTCAAGCAGCTTTATTATAATTGCTATAAGCAATGAAGCGTATAGCATTTTGGAAGCAACCAAGGTATCCTTCAGGTGACTAGATAAAACTATGGCACATCTATAGTGTATTTTCACCACTCAAAGGAAATGAGCCATCATTCTATAAAAAGACATGGAAGAGCTTTAAATGCAAATTACTAGGTGAAAGAAGCCAATCTTAAAGGCTATATACTGCATGGTTCCAACTATATGACATTCTGAAGAAGGCAAAACTACAGAGACAGTAAAAGAATCAGTGATTGGCAGGTGTTCAAGAGGAGGGATGAACAGGAGGAGCACAGGGGACTTTTAGGAAAGGGAAATTATTCTGATGATTGTCAAAACCCATCAAGTGTAACAGAAAGAGTGAACACTAATGGAAAATGTGGACTTGGCTTGATAAATTTAAGGCTGACAATGATGTGCCAATGTTGGCTTAGTGACTGTGTAACTATGTGGGATGCGGATGGTGAGGGAGGTTGTGTGTTGATGGTGGGAGGGGAGGAATATATGGGAACTCTTGAACTCTTTTAGTTCAATTTTGCTGTGAACCTAAAATGCTCTAAAGTAAAATCTATGAATGGAAAAAAAAATAAGGCCAAATAAAGATATTCTCAGATATACAAAACATGATTGTTAACTCACAGTTAACTCACAAGGAATATTAAGAGGAAGTCCTTCAGGGAAAAGGAAAATTATACCATTTGGCAATCTGGATCTAAAATGAATAAAGAGTACTGAAAGTGGTAACTACTTAAGTAAATATAAGATTTTTCCTTACCATTACAATTTTTACAGATGATTTGCTTGAACAGCAAAAAGGCTGGGAGGGAAGAAATGGAAGTACACTATTGTAAGCAATTATACTAAATATGAAGTGGTAGAGCTCAAAGGAAAACTGTGATAAGCTGAGGTTTATACTATAAAACCCAAAGCAACCACTAGAATTACAAAATAGAGTTACGATAATGAACCACTGAATACATAATAAAAAGGAATCACAAATAATCTGAAAGAAGGCAGAAAAAAGAACAGATGAGACAAACAGAAAAGAAATAACAAGATGTTGGACTCATTCTATCACTTTAATAATCTTTTTGAACTTAATTGGTCTAAACCCTCCTGTAAAAGGCAGATTTAATTTTTTAAAAAAGGGGAGGAAAAGGACCTTATTACACATTGCCTGCAAGGAACTCACTTTTTATATAAAAATATAGGTTAAAAGTAAAAGGGTGGGGAAAAGTTTTTATACCATGGTAGCACTAGTGATGAAAAATAACTTGGACTGTTTAATACTCCATTCATCATCAACAGAATATTCTTCTCAAATACACACAAAATATTTACCAAGGCAGACCATAATCTGGGCCATAAAACAGGTCTCAGTGATCTAAAAAAACTTCAAGATAGACATTGTATGCTGTCTGACCATATCACTAATAGGAATCACTAGGAAGAAAATTCCCAAAATTTTGAGAACTATTTAGTTTAAATAACACACTTTTAAGTAACCCATGGATAAATGAAGGAATCAATCCCAGTTTTTCAAACATCACTTTCTATATATTAGGACTCCTAAACACAAGTCAACTATTTTTTTCTTTCCAGTCTTATTAAAATATAATTGACATAATACAAGTCACCTTCTCTATCTAGTGTTCAGCTAAAGAAATACTAAACCTGGGACAGATGCCATAAATTTTTCATGAGCATTAACTTTATCTATATGCCAGATATTTTCCTATGTGTTCAATACATTCAAATTCATTTCATTTTCATAATAGGCATTATTAGTCTCACTTCACAGATAGGAAACTGAGACACAGAGAGGTTAAATACCTAGCCTAGACCAAAATGTCTGCTAAATGGCAGAATCAGGTTTTGAACCCACATAATACAGTAGCTCCAGGATATCTTTTAACTATGAAAATTTTATTTTAGGCCCTGATTTTATAACTTGATCCTCACTAATGAGGCTTAACGCTTACTTCACTGGAAAAGAACATTTGTGGAGGTATTGTTCTGTTAAATCTTTCCTTTGTTAGATTTAGTAAACTAAAAGTCACTTACTGCTTCTCTCCTCCTTCGCTCTTGCTCTTTCTCCCTTGCTAAATTACGGTCTTTTAGAAGCCAGAGTTTACTTTTATCTTGAGCTTCCAATGACTGCTGATGCTCTTTTTCCTCTTCTCCAAGGCACTTGTTTTGCATGTTACTTGAAAAAGATTCTAGACGCAAGCCAGGGTCCCTAAACGGAACAGTAGAGCTCAAAGTAGGGTTTAAGTTCTTTAAAAGTTATTACAAAGTCATTATTGAATGACAACTATAAAGCAATGTCCTAGATACCTCTTTTCATCTATTATAACATTTTTAAAAACTTTATTTCTGATATCTAACAAAAAGGTTTTGGAAAACTGTGACCAAGGGTATACAACTATCTTCTTATGCATGGAATGGAAACAATATTAAGACATTTCAAAAAAATTATATAAATATAAACTTATAATTTAGAAATGTTGGTATCTTTACTAGCTTAATAACTTGATTATTTCTATCCTTTTCAAAGTAGGTTACTACTTATCAATTTAAAAAATCAATACAAATTTACTTTTGGAATTATAATTTGAAAAGTATATATATTTTATTTATTATTTCCAGAGAGAGGCAGAGAGGGAGACAGACATCAATGTATGGTTGCCTTTCACCTGCCTCCAGCTATGGACCTGGATGGAGACCTGGCTTGCAACCTTGTTATGTAGCCTGGCTGGGAATCGAACCAGCAACCTTTGGGTTCACAGGCTGGTACCTTATCCATTATGCCACTAGCCAGGGCCTGCAATTATAATTTTCTATGATTTAAATAGCTAAATCGTAGTCACTTGTCAAAACAGAAATTTAATATATTTTAAATTTATTGATTGATTTTGAGAGAAAGAAACAGATTTGTTATTTTACTTATTCTTACATTTATTGGTTGGTTCTTGTATGTACTTTGGGGATCAAAAACACAACCTTTGGCATATAAGGATGACAATCTAACCAGATGAGCTACCTGACCAGGGCTTAGAAATTTAGCATATACATCTCTAGATCTTCCAAGGCCTCCTTTAATTCAGTAAATTACAAACCTCTGATATGCTTGAAATACTTTTGGTTCCTTTGTATTCTGTTCCAGATGTTTTTGTATTAGTTCTTGTGTTCGAGTTTTTATTTCTTTTTCTATTGCTGCTTTTCTAAATTGGTTGAAGAGTTCATCTGAGGATTTCCGTACACCTGAAGTTTTGGCTGGTTTGCCTAAACTTTTCCAAGAGTCTGCATTCTTGATTTTTATATCCTAAAACAGATACTTGATTCAGTCTATGTCCATAGATGTTAGCCATATTTTAGAAGGAAAATAGTATTTTTTGATATATAATAGATAAAATTAAAACTCCAAAAGCCTCACATAATTTTACTAAACTTCTAAAATAAATGGTAACAACAGCCAGAAAAATATGAAAACAGATAAGCTAAATTCAATTTCTCATTTAGGACCAAATTAAAATAATGTGCTTGACCTGGAGAAAAATATAGGCAGTAAAATTTTAGATATCCTACGCAGAAATATGTTTACTGATATTTCACCAAGGGCAAAGAAAATCAAAGAACAAATCAACAAATGGGACTACATCAAATTGAAAAGTTTCTGTTCAGCTAAAGAAAACACCAGCAAAATTCAAAGGGAACCAACTGTATGGGAAAACATAATTGCCAATGATACCTCAGACAAGGGTTTGATATCCAAAATATATCAAGAACTAATGCGACTCAACACCAGGGAGACAGACAGCCCAATTAAAAAATGGGCAAAAGCCATGAACAGACAACTCACTGAGGAAGACATACAAAGGGCCCAGAGGCATATGAAAGAATGCTCAACATCACTAGCCATCAGAGACATACAAATTAAAACCATAATAAGATACCACCTCACACTTGTCAGAATGGCAATCATCAATAAATCAACAAACAACAAGTGTTGGTGAGGATGTGGGGCAAAGGGAACCCTGGTGCCCTGTTGGTGGGAATGCAGGCTGGTGTAGCCACTATGGAAAACAGTATGGAGTTTCCTTTGAAAACTAAAAATGGAACTGCCTTTTGATCCAGCAATTCCACTACTAGGACTATACCCGAAGAACCTTGAAACACCAATTCAGTAGAACCTATGTACCCCTATGTTCATAGCAGCGCTATTCACAATAGCCAAGTGCTGGAAACTATCTAAGTGCCCATCAGTGGATGATTGGATCAAAAAACTTTGGTACATTTACACAATGGAATACTATACAGCAGAAAGAAGGAACTCCTAACCTTTGCAACAACATGGATGGAACTAGAAAGTATTATGCTTAGTGAAATAAGCCATTCAGTGAAAGACAGATACCATGTGATCTCACCCATTACAGGACAATAATGAACAAAACAAACAAATAAGCAAAACAGAACCAGACATATGAATACAGTGAATAGGCCTTCAGTGGGCAGGGAGAAGGGGGGCAGGGGGAGGGGAGAGGAAGAGGCAAAGAAGGGGAGCAGTTTAGACAAGAGCCTAGTATGGAAGAACCAGGGACATGGACAAGTGGGACTGACTTTGTGAGGGGGGGGGGAAGGGGACAGAGGGGAGTAAAAAGGGGATGGATGTAATACAACAACAAAAAAATTAAATTAAAAAAAAATTAAAAATAATGTGCTTGACAATTATTTCAGTTTAATGTAAATACATATTAAGAGTATAACCATCTGCAACAAATACACAAATAATTTCATTGTAATGACAATATTTATGATCCTATAGGAAAAGTAAAGCAAATAGAAAAATGATTAAGAGACAAAGTAGGATGATGCCATAAGAATGGCACGTATTTGTTCAGAACCTTCTGGCATAGCTATTTTTCCTTTTTGGTATAAAGAACAAATGAGCCAATTGTGGCCACTGTTCTTAAATGAGATATGCCATATACTTTAGATCCGTGCTGCCCACTAGAAATATATGTAGCTTAAAATCTCTCAGTACTACATTTTAAGTAAAATTTTAATGATACATTTTAGTTATTTACACAAATAATACCCAAAGCATTATTATTAACATGCAATTAAATAAGAGACTGAAGAGCTGGGAAGGAAGGGAACAAAGAGGATTTTTATAGCAGTAAAAATATTCTGTAGCATGCAGTAATAATGGATACATGTCATTATACTTTTACCCACAGAACACCAAACCAAAACCAACACCAAAAGTGAACCTTAATGTAAATTATGAATTTTCAGTGATAATGATGTATCATTATTGGCTCATCAATTGTAACAAATGTAGCTCTCTGGTGAGGGATGTTGATGATGGGAAGTCTATGAATATGTTGGGGTGGGGCTATAAGGGAAATCTGTGTACCTTCCTCTCAATTTTGTTCTGTATCTAAAACTGCACCTGAAAGAAATAAAAAGCCTTTCAAAAAAAAATCGCATAATATATGCAACTCTAAAAAAAATGAATAAATAAGACTTAAGAAGATATTTTGTTTTTCGAAATTAAGTCTTTGAAATTAGTGTTATTTCAATGTATAGCACATCTCAATTCAAATGCTAACATTTAGAGTTAAAAAAGTAGATATGTATAATCAAGCTGTTTAAAATATATTTGTTTCTCAGTAACTGAGTTGAATATAAATTTTTAAATTTAAATTAAATTAACAAATTTTAAAAATCAGTTCCTCAGTTTCACTACATATATTGCAGGGGCTCGGTAACCAACCATATGTGGCTCAGTGGCTACAATATTGGACATTGGATATTACAAGACTAGATGGTCTTTCTTTGAGTTTACCAGCCACATTACCTAGGATAGATCATATGTTATGCGAGTAAAGAAGTTATAATAAACTTAAGAACATTGAAATCGCCTTGCCTGGTAGCACAATGGATAAGGCACCAACCTGCAAACCCAAAGGTTGCTGGTTTGATTCCCAGCCAGGGCACAACCAGGTTGTAAGCCAGGTCTCCAGCCAGGTCCATAGCTGGAGGCAGGTGAAAGGCAACCACACATTGATGTCTGTCTGTCTCTTTCTCTCTCTCTCTCCCTCCCTCTCCCTCTCCCTCTCCCTTCCCTCTCTCTGCCTCTCTCCCTTCCCCTTTTTCTCTTAAAAAAAAAAAGACTGAAATCATATGAAGTATCTTTCCTGACCACAGTGGTATAAAACTAGAAATTACAACAAGAAAATTTGGAAAATCCACACATATGGAGGAGAAACAACATGCTATTGAACAACCAAAGAAATCAAAAGAACAAATAATAATGGAAATGTATCAAAATGAATGAGATAAAGCAGTTTTGAGAGATATCCATAATGATAAATGCCTACACATCAAGAAACTAAAAAGCTTACACATAAACAACCTAACTTTACATGTCAAGAAACTAGGAAAAAGCCCTGGCTGGTGGCACAGTGGATAAGGTGCCAGCCTGCGAA